>LIEC01010719.1:0-108241 GCA_001925005.1 Drosera capensis
GAAAAGAGTCTCTTCTTTAACTTTTTATCAGACTATTATTTATCTCACTTTAATGACATTGATCTCACGATAAGTAATATGTGTTCATTTAATTATCCCAAAAATACTAATAAAGTATCCCATTTAATAATCCAAATTTTCTGGGATTAAAATGATTAACCCTAATACGCAACATTCCTAACGTTAATTATTCGATATCTTTACTCGCACGTTATAACGTTATCCATTCGTAATATGTATTTGTGCTCTTAGTGTCACTCGTTATATTATAACGTTCTTACGTTGCCTATTTGTTACCTTTATTCGTACGTTATAACGTTATTCGTTCATAATGTTTATTCGTGCAATTATAACATCTCTTGTTCATTATATTTATTCGCGCGTGCATTTAATACGTATTTTATGTATACGTTATACCAAATTTTATACGGACTCTACGTATTTTAAATTTATGAAATTTTAGGGTATTACAGTTGTTATTTGGGCACCTAGACTAGTTGGAGGGATAATCCTCAATGAACGAAGGATAAGATGTGGGGATTCTTTAGAGTAAGATTCTTTACAAAATTTGCATATACTTCTTTTACGTTTTATGCATTTATTATAATTGTGGCCTTACCATTTATTTTTTTCAATTTTCTTTTGCAAGAATTGTTTTATTGGAAGCACGAGCACACTCCGTTAGTGATGGGTGGTTGGAAGACAAAGATGATCGACCGGGTGAGGGACAATGTGCACAAGGTAAAGGAGGCATTTGCTAAAGGAAATAAGGTTTTGTGGATCAGTGATGAGATCAAGACTGCGTCGAAGGCACTTTGGAAGTCAAATGAGTTTCTGACCCGATCACAACGTGCTTAGGAGAGCATGAGCAAAGGAGAGGCCAACTATCAGTGTCGCCAAGAAGATGGTAAGCAACTTTATTTGACTCTTTTCAAAATTTCTCAACATTTTTTTATTCGAAAAAAAGATCAATATCTAATTGATTGTTTGTTTGGAGGAAACGACCATGAAAAGAAAACCAAAAAAAATGAGGTATTTTGAAAAAGCACACACAAAGAAGAGCGCAGAGTCTAGTCAGATAGTGTGGTGTGACGACAGATCCAAGACGATGTTGTTTTTCGGATTGATGTTTGCATGGAATGTTGCTACTTTTGTGTGATGACGAATAAATTATGTAACTTGTTATTTTGGGTTGAATATTATTGTTAAATGTTGGTTTGTGTTTGGATATTGGTTTATCAGCCCAAAACATGTTGTTTGGTGTTTGGTTGTATGCATATGCAGGTGCGGTTCGATTTTACTGTTAACTTTTTACCCTGAGATCTAGATTTGCGATCAAAATTAGGTTTTCTGTGGCAAAATAGTCCACTCCAGGAAATAAGAGTTGCGACGGATTTGTTTCATTATACAAAAAATAATGATACAGTTCATAATACAGTTCATCGATACAAAAATACGGTTTATATTTTGCAATTTATAATTTAAAGGCACCAATTTCTATAATACTAATTCATGGATTGTTATTCTTATTTAAATCATCAAATTGCTATATATTTATACTCCTTATAACTCATGCAATGGTCTTAGAGCATAATGTGATTTTGACATTCAAGATTATGTGTAGCTTATATTGAATCCATTTCAATTCATATAAATAATATTTCAGGTTTACGCTATAATAATACGCAGTTCATATTATTAATATTTCAAATGAAATTGCATAATGTTAGAACCAATGTCTTAAATAACATAACGTAGAATTAATATAATCACCTTCACCTATTGTATATCTGATTATAACTCACACATATCCACATCAATAAGATCGAAATAATATAAAAACGAAGTGATTAAACAAATTTGATGCGTAAATTTTGACATCCAATGGAACAAACCATATATGAAGTATATAAAACCTTTAACTACATCAAACAATGTTTCAAGCTCATAATACTCATTAGGATGCTTGAACTTCATCATCTTATGAAACAATATAATGTTTTAATATCTTATCATGACGTTCAAGTTTGAATATCTTCGATTAATTACATTGCACCCTTATTGCCGTACTATATTATTATCCACATCAACAGTTCCGTGGCATAAGCCACAGTTCATATTGATAGTGTTTCCGTTCATAATACGAAACTAATAGTTTACAATTATTAATATGTAGTTTTTTAAATAATTAATAATTCACATCCATTCTGCATAGATATTCAAATCTAGTTCTCTAAACATGTCAAATATATTGAGTTTACATCCAACTCACACGCAGTTCAAATACAATTTATATATCTTTTCTTTTTTCACATGGATTATGTAATGTTTGAAGATCATATAATGTGTTATATTTTTAACTCATATTGTATAGTCTCAAGTACATATTTAAGATCATGACACTCACGTTTTTTAAATCATGTAGAAAACTCATTTAGCAACAATAGTTCATTTAGAAAAAAAAAAAAGAAGAAGAAGAAATGATTTACATAAGCATAGCTCGAGCTCATTCACTGTCTTTACATGAAATCTTTAAATACATGTTAAGATCAACCGTTCATACACCCATAAAAATAGTTCATATACTACAACAGTTTTCATATTAACTGTGTTAACATGCAAACAAATGCTTCACAAGAATGAGCATCTTGTCGTTGTCGATATTTATCAACATGCACTCCACGAATTCCTTTGTAGTCCTTTCTCATGTCCACATTTACATCACTTTCGTACTTTGGAACACCTTCCAAAAAAAAAAAATTAAAAAAAAAATTTACTCATTTTTTTTTTTTTTTTTGAAAAAATAGTTCACAAAAAATATAGAGGGTAATGCATAAAAAATTAAAAAAGTAGATCATAAAAATAACCTTAGTTTATAAATCAAAACAAAGCCAATTCACAAGACTGAACAATGCAATTCATAAAACATAACGAGACAATTTACTAGTCGAAACAAGACAGTTTTGAAGTCCAAACAACACAATTCACGGTACGCATAAAAGTATAAGTACTAGTTCGCACATTTACCCAACGATCGATCAAAAATCTCAATCAATCTTAGAAACTAGCTGATTCCCTAACACTAAGCTCGAATCCAACCTAAAAAATAAGGTCAATAACATAAGATCATCAACACCCACTTCAAAATGAGAAACAGATGCTATCAGACCCATACATGAGAAACAAAATGGTTGTATCAGATCTAATTCAGTAATTCTTACATCAATGAACTAAATGGCGTTATGCCGATAAAAAAGACTATGAATGGCGAGATGTACAACCAAACAACAATGATTAGCAGAAAACGACAAGAGATCAACAAATGGAAGGACAAAGTCGATATCTCGATCTCATCTCGATCTCGATCAAACTAGGGAATGTCAAAAGACTGCTTACAACTCCAAAAACTGAGTCCGAATCAGCCTCACAACACCATAAATACGCTAGGACATCAGGAAAACGATAAGTCGCACCAAATACAAAGAAAAGCCTTATTTTTGAGAGCAAAACCCTTGAATTTGAGAGCAATTTGTTTGACAAGGCACAAACATGAGAAATGAAAACCTGTATAATAATAGTAATGGATACTCCTTCGTTCCTTCTTCGATTTCGACATTGGTTATCAATACAAATTATCGAATCCTTAATCACACGAAAAGACACAACGTTGGATGAGAACACATAACTTACATTGGAATAAGTATTTTATAAGAGTTGTGTAGAATTATCAACCAACACTAGTACTTGGGGTTGGTTGATAGATGAACATTGTTCCCTTGAGCTAAATGCTTTTGGCTCCTGACTAATAAAGCAGCCATATTCAATGAGTACTATATTCTTTTATCCACCTACTAACTAATGAATTTCAATAGTTGATGAACATATTTCGATATTTATAGTTTCTCATGCCTCGGATGAGCTTGTAGGAGGACGAGGAAGCACTTTCAAAGCCAAGATCCCACTCAGGAAGGCGGAGGCAGCTCCGAGTACGAAGGCAGGTGAGTTGCCTCCTCCGAACAACGCATCCAATGGTCCGCTGATCAATGAAACCAACATCTACACCAAACCCATAACATCATTTCAGTGATAAAGCTAGACAATACTTGAGCATCAAGCACTTCTTATTTACTTAGCTGATAGCTTTGGAATTGAGAACTGATATCTTTGGATTCAGTGAATAAATTGTGAGAAAGACTGAAATGATCAGCTCAAAAACCAAAACCATTAAAAATTGGACTTGAATTACATACCTGTGGTATCACAATTGCTAAGTTCAGAACTCCCAAAGAAAGTCCTGTTGATAACACACGAAGTATAGGTTCATCATCTTTGAAATAAAGAGGTAAAATCTGATAAAATGTGCAACAGCACCATGGGCGACGATCAGCAGGATGTTTTCATGTTAGGTACCTTGGCCAGCTCCTGAGTCGGAAGAAACTATCGATGCAAGAGCAAAAGGGATACTGAAAGTAACCTGCTCAAATTGTTATAAATAAATAAATAAATAAATAAAAGAAGAAGAAGAAGAAGAAAAACAGCATTCATATATTAAGAACAAGAACTGATCAGAAATGTAAGCTAAAAGCATAAAAGCATATTATACTTACGGCTTGCGGGATGCCCATAAAAGCAAACAGACACAACATGGAAGCCTTGACACCACCATGAGGCGGAGAATATGGCTTAATCGCGTTCCTGGCCGATTTTGCCATCTTAGTCACCCCTACAGTCGCCGCCAGCTCCACTGCAAGCAAAAAGTTTGCAACACCCCACAAAGTCTTGCTACCACCACCAAGCCGCCTCGACAGGTGGTCAACTGCAAGAGACATGATCCCAAGAGTCCCTGCCATAAGCATCAGGCCCATCGACCCGGCCCGGATACCCATGTTGTATAGCCTCTGGGCCTGGCCCGACCCATTGACATCGCCTCCATACACTTCGGTGCCCACCCAGTCAGTGTCATATAACAAGAATGGGAACCAAGCAACCCAATTGAGAGCTGTGACGAGGAGTAGAACCCACATTGGCTTCCCAAGGTTCTTAAACGCTGATTTCACTTGGGTAAGAAACGGGTCGTTACGGGCCTCGGAGCCAGAGTCTTGCAATGGTTCGGGTTCGGGCACACATTTGAGGGCCAGGGCGGAGAGGGTGACTAAGAAGACTATGTCGAGGAGAAAACATGACTTGAGGTTAGCACAATAGACATCGCACGCGACAGTCTTGGTGAATGGAAGGAGTTTGTAGAGATTAGAGAATGAGCCGGCCGCGTATCCTAGTACATTGCCTACTGCCATGAAAAATGAGTAGAATGCATTGCTTATCGTCATTTTTCGGTGATCTTGGCTAGATAGATCAGCTAGAAACGCCCTTGTTGGTCCCTGTGCAAACCATTTCACAAAGATAATATTATCGATAAGAACTAATGAACAGACCAATCAAACAGAATCGTCCAATAAAGATTACTATGACTTTAAACAAGCAGTACGAAACAAACGAGGTTGATTCAATCAAGTTTAAATATTTTCGTACCTGAACCATGTTGTTCGCAATATCAAGAATCCAAAACCCGGTCACAAACACAGCAACAGCTCTGGGCTTAGTGTGTTTTGCCATGGAATCCCCGAATACTTTCCCTGTATCAGCAGCAAAGCCGATGAGCACCACTGCCATACAAATGAGGCCGATTCCGGCACCAATGAATGGTTTCCGACGACCATACTTCCACGATAACCGGTCACTGACGTGACCAACAATGGGCTGAACTAACAAGCCTGAGATTGGCCCGCATAACCAAATAAAGGAGGCCCACGTGTGGGGCACCCCTAGGTGTTGTACATATGGGGTCAGTAACGAAAGCTGTAGGGCCCACCCGAACTGGACCCCGGCAGCCATCGACGCCACCACCGCCATCTTCCACAGTGGTGCCGCCGCCGCCACCTTTGTCAGATTTTCCTCCGGGTTATGAACTATGTCCATGTGATCGTCTTCTATAGCGTTAAGAGAAGTATGTCGCACAGCTGAAAACACGTTGAATTGTTCTGATATCTTGTCCAGTAAAAGTACTGAAAATGCAAGAGGAATCGATGCTGGTGAGGAAAATGTTGATGAATTTTGAAGAGAAATTATAAGTGGGGGAAATGGGGAGATTGATGTGTTCATACAATTAATAAAAAAGGAATTTATTTTTTACTTTATATTTGAGTTTCATTTATATTTTACTCCATTGTATATTATATTTTGATTATATTTGAGTTTCATTTATATTTTACTCCATTGTATATTACATTTTGATCAGGATGTATTACATATCTTATGTATATATACGGTAATTTATTATCCATATATTATAATTTGCACAAAAGAAAACAAAATAAAAAAAAAATTAATTTAGGGATTTTCTTTCAATTTGACTTAATTTGGGGGAAACTGATTTGGGGATTTTAGTGCAGTTTATCTTAGAATTCATTTAATCTGAATTAGGAGTAGTTATTAATTGAGTCATTACCATGTTATCCGTTGGCCTTCATTTAATCTGAATTAGGAGTAGTTATTAAATGAGTCATTACCATGTTATCCGTTTTGGGGCAAGAGTTCTACAGTTTTGGATTAAAATGAGTCATTGCCAGGTTGGATTTTTTTTTTTTTTTGGTGTTTAAGGTAATAGGATAAGGACTAGATATGATGTTTGGAATAAATGAGGTTTAAGAATTCAATAAGCTGTATGCTTTTCAACACCTTCTTTGAGTGAGTACTTCTTTCTTTATTCAAATGAATGAATCTGTTTACGTGATCATTTTGTGACATGAATTTTGACAAGATGAATTGTATGTTAAAATGTTGAGATTTGAACTATTGACGTTGAGTCAATGTTAGTTGGAGGTAGCTAAATCAAGTAAGGTAATTGTGCCACGCAAATGGCTATGGGCTTTCATAAACTCCTCCAACAAGTACAGGTAATGAGAATCATCAGCAGTTGCTAATGTCAAGATTGCATCAGAAGGTAAATTTGTTATTTTGAGATTTAAATTATATTCTTCCTCTTCTCTTGTTTAGTTCACATTTATGTTCTTTTGAGCTTTAAGTGTGCGCACATATATATATATGAACATTAGTTAGTACTCGTACATATTGCTCAACCTGTATCGCACCCTGTTGCGATACAAGTTAGCCTCATCCATAATAACGATACACGCATCTCTTGTAACATTTTCACATTACATGGCCTGTTTTGCAATGCGATTTATCTTCGACATGATCGATATGTCCTTCCAAAAGGGTAGGACAGGGATCATAACCGCACTTCTTAAAAGGCCATACGTTTCATCAAATTATTATCCATCCATTTTTGTTTAAACGAAATATAAAATATATATTTATATTTAATATTGATTTTGTTTTATAGATCTTAATATGTAAAGTTCAAATATATATTCGTTTTTGATATATATATATATTAAAAGTTATATTTGATTTAATGTTTTATGTGAGAAAGATATATTGGGAAGAAAAGAATTGCATTTTTGGAGGATGTACGGAAGAGAGAGGAGGAAGGGGGGGGGGGGGGGGGGGGGGGGTTGGAGGGGGAGTGAAAAGCATTTTCTCCCCACCAATAACTTTGACTTTCAACAAAAAAAAAACATATTGAACAAATATTTTATGATCAGTTCTTAGTTCATGTTGGAGCTGTTTTTATAACATGATGTCAGTTGATGTGATATTTAGGTCACGACTCACATTCACGAATTTATATGTCTCCTTTGTGTATTGTCACTTGTTATGTATTTTGTGAGGGTGTTTAAATAAATCTTTCTCCGTTTTAATTTATATATAATGTTTTTTCATCCGTTCTTAGTTCTTGTTGGAGCCAGGTTTATAACATGATGTCAGCTGATGTGATATTTAGGTCACGACTCACATTCACGAGTTTAATCTATATGTCTCCTTTGTGTATTGTCACTTGTTATGTATTTTGTGAGGATGTTTAAATAAATCTTTCTCCGTTTTAATTTATATACAATGTTTTTTCATCAGTTCTTAGTTCTTGTTGGAGCTAGTTTTATAACATGATGTCAGCTGATGTGATATTTAGGTCACGATTCACATTCACGAGCTTAATCTATGTCTCCTTTGTATTGTCACTTGTTATGTATTTTGTGAGGGTGTTTAAATAAATCTTTCTTCGTTTTAATTCATATACTATGTTTTTTTAGACAGTTTCAATTTACTTGTAATGTTCGATTTTAAAAAAATCAAATTAATTTTAATATATTTATTATCTTTTCTCACAATAATTTCACTATCCCAAAAAATAATCTTTCTTTAAATTCTATAAAAATTTAACACACACATAATTTTTTATATTGGATCAAACGGTTACAAATATTATGACACGAAAAAACTATAATGAATCTTTCATCATCAATTCAGATTTTTCGTAGAGTTAGCTTCTCGACAGTATCTTACGTCACGATGCTTGACTTATATTTTGTGACCCAAAGTGGCTGACGAATGGATTTCCGTATGACAATCTCGTCGAGTAATACATTGTGAATAAAGATTTATAACTTCTGCTTTCAGCAAAAGGCTAAAGCTACGTTGAAGGTAAAAGTTCTGAACGTAATGTTACGTACGGTGAAGGGTGTCAATCCTGATCATTAGGTACCCATGCTGCAAAATAGACTGACCCAAATCCACTGTAGAGTATTTATTTCTGGAACCTCAAAGGCACACGTCGGGGTTTGCTAAGAAGAAAGCGTGACCAAAATGAGGGTTTGATGGTGTTAGGTGCCTATTCGAGTCCATAAAATCAACGTATGGGTACCCAAGTAGGGCCCAAGTACAAACGTCTCCTTAATGAAACAATAACACCAACTGTCAGAAAACTTTGGGAAGATGACACAGATTACTCATTCATCGTTGACACAGATGACTCGACATATGTTTTTGGTTCGTAAGAAATATTTGTTCAACTTTCTTCAATTATTAAATGAATTGAATATGAATAAAATATTTAACTTGTTGAATTAATTAAAGAACATGAAGAGAGTTCTGTCCAGTTTGATTCATGCTCAAACTTTGACTTGATTATCTCGATTAGTGTTCAAGTTCAGCTTGATTCAATCAGGATTTGTTAAGAGCTCGAACAGTATATAAAATACGTTTAGTCTTTATTTATATATTAAAAATCGCCATATATTTTAAAAATGGAATTACTAAGAGATATGAAGGGTTAATCAAAAGGCCGTAAATTATTTGGAGAATTGAGCCACACCAAGCCAATTGGGTCCAAACGACAACACACTAAGATTTTGATTTTGGTTTAATGCATGGAGTCCAACGAAAAAGGCGATAAAGATCACTTTCCATTAACTGAGACTCTCTTGACTAAGCTTTTATTAAGTCAACAAGTGAGGATAGATGGATCATAACATGGCGAAAGATATTCCAATGGGGACGAGCTCAAACTAGTTGAACCCTAATCAAAGAGTCGCTTAACGAACGAGTTTTTAAACAAACTGAACAAATCGAGCGCCTAACGAAACTAGCCAAGTAGGAACACGAGCTGTGTATGAGCGAAATAACAAATAAACGAGCCGAGTCTGAACACGTTCGGCTCGATTATCCCCCCTATTGATCCTAACGGAATCTCACAGGGATGTTTGTTAAACAAGGGCTAGTTTTCTGATAAATAACTCTTTCTCATATCAAGGATTCGAATCTACACCTGGTTTGACACTCCGATAATCTTGTGCTTGTCTCTGACACGACGTTGACACCTCATTTCGCAAAATGTCAGCTTTAGCTTTGCTTGTGGCCCTATAAGAGTGCCCCTTTCCATCCCTTTTACAACTTTGATCCGTCTCTCATCCTTCAACTCTAGCATACCGAACAAGCCAAGAACCAAATGATCATCATGGCCACGATCACTTCACTTCTAACTTGTAGTCCTACACATATCCTCTTCATGCTGTTATTATTTTCTCTTCACACAATGCCAAAGCAAGAAACTGCTAGAGATCATTACATGGGATGTTTGCATTTGGGAGCTCAATTGTTGACAATGGCAATAACTACTACATTGCCGCTCTAGGCTGTTAGTCCTAACCTTGACATGGAGAAACAAAACACGCCGCACAGTAACACCGACCACTGTTCATTTCCACCCGGCCAAACAAAACACGTTTGCACAGTTGATACAAACACGTTTATGTGTTTGTAATAGACGAAACATTCACCTATAAATAACGTAGGTTCCAACTTAGATTGATATAGCTCAGGTGTAGAGCTTATAGATCAAGATCAATGAAGAGTAAAAATCAGAAAAAGGTTTCCCACCAACCTTCTTGTATCTCAACACGCAAACTATTTCCGTTATGGTGTGGACTTCTGTCCTCCTCATCCAACCGTTCAGTTCAGTAATGGCAAGAAGGTCGTCGACCTCCTGGGCGACTTGCTTCATATCCCTCTTCTTCCTCCGGTTTTGGACCCGACGACTAAGGGGTCTCGTATCTCCCATGGTGTCAACTATGGCTCCGGTGGTGCCGGCATACTCAATGATACCGGCTCCGTCACGATAAATATATCAGTATTCATCTTTCCTGAGTTTAATCCATGCATATGCTATGTATAATAAGCGCGTTTCTTATAGGCAACACTGTTGGTTTACTTCTGTAATTGAAATAGCAGTGCAATCCTGATGTACTAGCGTATAAGCTGTATAGTGTAGTGGTATTATAACTATAATCTCCAAGTCAATGTTTGATGGACCAGTGCGCATTTGTCATAGCCCAATAAATTTAAAATGCAGTATAAACAGTGGGCTAATCAGTCTAGAAGCATCATGGTTCCAGATAAGTACATTGCAGGAGATGACCGAAATCATCAATTAGATTGACTCAAATTTGGCTATCTATGTTTGGATTCCGTTAGTTGGCACTTTGAATATTATTTCTGGACTTAAATTTGAATAGTACGATGAGCAAATACGACAACAAGTTCTGAAGTCTAGAATATCCAGAAATATCATTGGTTGTTGCTAACAAGGTGGAATATTTTGAAATTCCATGGCAGGGCATGGTGATGAATCTGAATCAGCAGACTAGCAAATTTCAGGAAGTGATCTTGCCAGAGCTGGAATTCCTTTTGAGCTGCACGAGGGAACAGATACTTCCTCACTATCTCTTCTTCATCGCCGCAGGAGGAAACAACTATCAGTTCAATTACTTCCCTAACGGCGGCTCTATGGCCAACTTAAGAAATTTTATGGAAAATCTTATTGCAGCTTACTCACATCGTCTCAAGGTGAACATCCAATAACAAAAATTCAGTCCTTGAATGTTACAGATATTAAATCAATATCGAATTTTAGATAAAGCATGTAGCAATAGATCAAGACCTATTTTCTATTGTCAATTGATTTTAGAAGTAAACCTTATGTTTGTATATGGTATCAGAGCCAGACATGGACATCTCCTTCTGTTGTCAATTGGTGATCGTCTCCAATGCTTAAATCAGTTTTTATCCCGAGATAACTGAAATCAAGAAAAATTTATCCTTTTTCATAGTAAATGAAGGTATTTATAGAGTATTATTCATCCTTTGCATGTTGGACACTTATCACCACCTTAAATGATATGTGGCTTAATAATCCATGAGGTGTCATTTGGCCTTTTCTAATAGGCTATTAGCTTAATGGTGTTGGGTCTTTTATTGGCCCTTAAATCATAGGATCATAATTATTTTGCATCAACAATAAGCAACACTGTGTTACGGAATATGCAGAGATTGTACAAGTTGGGAGCTAGGAAGTTCGCATTGCTTGCAGTGAATCTCATCGGATGCGGTCCTATCATCAGGGCAAACACTCCAGGAAACCGATGTCAATCGAGCCTGAACTTGGCTGCTAGGATCTTCAACAAACGACTGATATGCCTAGTGGATACACTCAATGATCAGTTGCCCGGATCTCGCTTTGTTGTTATCAATCCTTACTATATCATCAAGGACATTATTGATCATCCTGCTTCATAAGGTAGACACAATCATTTTTCCTCTATGTCTATTAGGAGAAATCAACAAACTTAATGATCAGTTGACTCTTAATTTTCAGGTTTCAGCAATGCGAAAAATGCTTGTTGTGAACTGTCCATAACTGGTATACTTTGCAAGGGGTTAGGTGAAATTTGTTGAAACAGGAGCAGCTTTGCTTGTTTTGATGCTCAACATAGCAGTGAAGCAGTGAAGCAGTGAGTGCTATCATAGGAGCTAACCCCTTATTCTTCCACCAATATCACTCAAGTTTATCCTATTAGTGTTCGACAACTATCCCAACTATGATTAACAGTAGCGACGATTGTTGAGAAATTTAGCTTTTGTATGCGCTTTCATTTCAACTCTTTTTCGTATGAAGGTTGCTTGTGCTTTGCATTTGTCGCCCCTAGTCTGCTTCGTGATTCAACATTAACATTGTCTGCAGGTTACCCTGGTATCACTTTTTCCGCTTCCTAGGCACTTCAAAACGGTACTTCACAGATCAAACAAGTCTCACATGAAACAATGCAAGAGAAATGGAAGATCATAAAACTAGATTCATTTCCCGTCCATATACAAACATACAGCTTATGTGTTGATTCCAAAATAATCAAGAACCTCACGACTTTTTTACAAAAACGCTCGATAGAATTACAACATATGATATGCCATACAAGCACAAGCTGGGCATCGAGAACCAATCTAATACAACTATGATCCCCAGAAATTCGCTAAAAATTGCAGAATAACAGGGAATTACACACGAACTATAGCCACATATTCACAGTTTCCAGCATCTTGCATCATGACCAGAGGAAAAAACTCGGGATTTATACTAGAACAAGCTGAACTCAAAAATCATTCAGCTCTTCCTGCCTCTTGGCCTTCCCGCCAGGAGAATCATCACCCTTGATCCCACATAGTTTACAAGGATTCGAAGATCGTTGGGAGCACCAGTGATCAGGCACGGAGAGGAAATGGGTATCCATGAACTTCCTGAACCTCTTCTTGTACTCCTTCGGCGATATGATGGTGGGCAAGACGTTCTTTGGGACAACAAGGGAAGACTTGACCCATGTCTCCAGTTGCTTGTCCCAGGTGTATTGCCTCAAGTAATCGATGATCCCACAAACAAGCTCTCGACGTTGCCGATCCACACCCACGAGGAGAGAATAGTCCATGACATTTATCGACTGCAACAACATCGCAGAATCATAAGAACAAATGAGCATGAACTTCAAGACAAACAAAACCACATCACTAACACACAAATTTTGCAGCAGAATTTTGGCAGGTAATTATAGCAGATATGCCAATACGAAGTACCAGTTCAATGGTCTCTACGTCAACCAAGCTAACTTTGTTAACCCTTCAAGATTATCGCCACAGAACTTACATTGAGAAAGGTGGTGTCGTTCCAAACAGCCCGTTGAAGGAGCCTCTTTGCTTTCTGACCAACGTATATAGGAGATACATTCATGTCAATAACGAAGTTTTCGTCCAACAAAACATCCCCAGAACCATCAGCTGTAGTAGTGAAACGAGCATGCAATGCCCCTTTCAGATCGTACTGACGGATGATGTTCCTCCCAAATGAAAGATTCTCCATCACCATCAGATCATGTTTCACCTCCTTTCCATTCTTTGGTTGTCTAATGGTAACCTGCAGATTGTTTCAATTTTCGAACTAAGAAACTGATAACACCTGATCAAACAACACATCATCACATAGGAATAAGTTGATAAAAGTAATGAAGCTCTGATATCGCCAGTGCCTTGAGACCGAGCGTCAAGGGAGCAAACAAAATCAAAACACAGTAATTCGGTAGATATATATTGATTGAAGTTAGATGGGGGCATTGAATAAGCAAACCTGGTAGATTCCAAGAATTTTAGCAAGGCAAGTCTGATTTCCAAGCTCGAATGATTGATTCATATACCGGAAATAATCAGGGGCGAACTTCATAAAGGACTCAAGCTCCGTTTTTTTAATCTCCTTGATGATGAGTCTGTCATCTAGTGTTTTTGCAAAGAATGATTTGCTCTTCCCACCTTTTGCATCCCAATTTTTACATCGGCTAAGGGAAGCGATGTAATCAACCTCGGATGGACAGCATCTTTGTCGAAGATCACGAAATTCTTTTGCATACATACAAACCACTGAGTACCTCCCCTTTCCTGGGTGCTTTTCAGTCCCCAAAGGCACCTCAGGATGAAGGGCTCCAAAGGACACCAACGAGTCCAACAGATTCAACCCATCAAAGCTTGAGAGACGTGATTCTAATGTCAAGCTTGGTGTTGAACGAATCATATCAGTATCAGTAGAGATGCTAGAGGACTGATGAGGAGACGGCGCAGATATAGCTCGTGGGAGAGAAACCGGGTGGTCTGCTGTTCTACTGGCCTTGAGTTTCTCCTCATCTGGATATTCAATCGGATGTGTTAGATCTTGCATCAACCCTAGAGCACATGCTATGATGCTTGACACCTCCCCGTCATAATCTGACACAACATGGTTTTCATTCCCAAGAGGAATATGTAGCCTTGAGCTCTCCTCGGCAATCACTTGATACACTGTGGGCAAGAAATCAGGAGGATGCGGGAGCTTAGCTTTTGGAGAGTTCTCAAAATTTGGCAACTGGCCCTTTTCAAGATCATTCATGCATTCCTGGCGAATCACTGCAAATGTATTCCATACTCGTCCTTTTGAATTTTCCAAGTCAAACACTGGGAGACACTCGATGGTTTCAGGCTTATTTTTACTGTTGTCTTGGTCACCTGTAATAGGAATATCTATATCCGCTAATTGAAGGTCCTTCGTAAGATGACCATCTGCTCCACTGTTTTTACCATCAGCCTGATCATCAGAGGGCAATACTGTGACTGCTATGGTAGGTTCGCCAACAAGCACCTGTTCTCTGCTCACTTGAATCAGATCATCATCACAGGGAACTCCCTCAGTCAAGGGTTGGCCTGCGGGATTCTCAGTTTCCACCATGACATCCACACATTTTATAGAAGCTTCATTGCTCTCATTCAAACCAGGTTTTTTAGTTTCAGTTTCTACATCTTTGCCATTAGCTTCCCTCGTTTCAACTCCAGAAATAGACCGCTTCATCTCTCCTTCTACAATGGATGATGTTGCCTCTGTCTTTCCATTTGTAAGTTGCTTCATATCAGCTTTCACATTATTGGTAGCAGCTGCATGAGTAGATACTACAGAACCAAATGAAAGCAGCAGCTGCAGTCGTTGAACCCAAACACATGCTTCAAGCAGAAGGTCCCATCTTGATCGATTCAAGCTGAGAAGATTGCATACTGATATACCATTGTCAACACATGCGCTTCTGATCTTCTCCTGGAATATTCATACAAGTCAAAATAGGCCGAAATGATAGCTCATCCAACAGAAAAACAAATACTAGCATAACAGAAAGAAAGAGAACACCGTCGCTAACCTCAAATTCATCACGCTCAGAAGCTAACATATCTTCAATATATAAGAACTCTTTCAGAGAACCATCCAACTTAAAAGATACTCCGGAAAACTGAGGTTTGATCTTCTTCAAATAGTCAGCGATCTCAGTAAACATCATCACGCCTTTTGTATATACCTACAGCAAACAGAGGAAGCAGTAGACTAAAGGTTTCTTTTCTGACACCAATAATTTGACGAACTTTATATTGTTTTCTTCGTTAATGAAAAAACTCCCATGATGGATCCCAAAGGTATAACAACAGAAAAGAAAAAATGGAAGAGGGTATACATTCTCGGTTTCTTTCTTCATCCATTCATCTTTGATTGAATTGGTGAAAGACATCTTCTGAGATGGCACAGAAACCGTATACGTTGCAACCTGGGAGTACCTGAACATTGCAACCATGGGGCCTAAACTGCAAGTTACACGAAATACAGGAGATAGTTAGACCATGAACACAAATATCAACATTTTCAAACAGCAGCAGGCTTAGGACAGAAAAAATTTCCAAATCAGCAGGGGATGCTAGAAACGAACATAAGTACGAAAAATCAACTCAATTGTTGTCATTGTTTTTTTCAAGCCATGAACCCACCAAATCCACAACAAAATTGAATACTAGAATCCAGCCCTCACTCAAAGCACCAGCTTGTCCCATTGATTAGAGGCTAACATAAAAAGTGTCCTGGTAATTCAATTTGACTATAGAAGAGAAGTGTTTCTTAAGAAAACATAACAAGATTCTCCAGACCCTGCCTGAAATCATTGCTAAGGAATTGAAAGGACAATAATAAGCAAATTCTTAGCCAGTAGGTTGTTCTTACCCAAAAAATTGGAGGAAGTCCCTGTGGAGAGAATGTCCACAGCTGGCCAACCTATTGAATGAAGAATCACTTGAAAAGCTAAGCTCCAAAAACTTTCCAAAAGACAATTCACGTGCGGAGCTCGAAATCAGCACTCTCTTCGTAGATCGAGCAATGCCATTTTTGGGGTTGCATTTGCCACAACAACTCCACATCCATAATTTTCCTTCAGAAAAACCTGGTAGATGCTTCTTCTGAAGATGCTTGACTCTTATAGTGAGCTGTTTATTGTGATGGGCATAATACTGATAATGTGCTTCAGGCAGCTCGCTACATGTCTTGCATGTCAGACTCTGCATTTTTTTATAGCTGATAAGTTCAATCTCAATAAAAAGTTGACATAATTGCAAGTATATTAATATGCTTTTACTCAAATTAATATTATATGCCAGCTACTTGACTTTATTCAAGTGTCTTCCAACGTGAATGAGAAGAAAAGAATGCTGAACATGAGTCTACAGCCAAACGTTCTTGTCCAAGTCCAAGGTACCTGATTAAGCAGATTTTCCTTTAAGAACTTCCCAAGGGGAACATCAAAATTCCTGTAGAACTTGATATGAGAAAAATGACTTTGCTCGCAAATTCTCCCTCCGTGTGCATTTCGGCGAGACATCAATACCAAAATGCTCTCAGAATCCAATACAGTGCTGATATCGTCCTTCTTTTGTATGGTGTCCTCACCATCATCAACAGAATTTCCCCCACCCCCTGCTTCCTGAGAGCTAGCTGCCAAGGAGTTTGCGTCGTTCTTAAGTATCTTTTCATCATTAGAGGAATCCCTTGTTTCTATATCACGCGGAGAACGCATTTCAAATGGCAAATCAGAAGAAGCTACTGAAGTCGGAGCATCTGGTTCCCGTTCATTTATTTCAAAGTATGTACACATAGACTGAT
Source organism: Drosera capensis (assembly GCA_001925005.1). Lineage (NCBI taxonomy): Eukaryota > Viridiplantae > Streptophyta > Magnoliopsida > Caryophyllales > Droseraceae > Drosera > Drosera capensis. The sequence continues at coordinate 17,267 of LIEC01010719.1, forward strand.
AGGCAGCAGGAGAAACGAGAGGGAGATTTTCTCCTATGACTTTCTTAAGGGACTCGGGAAAAAATGACGTCTCAGAAGATGTTGATATCCTCCGAGGCTCATAAGATGTAGCAGACTTATCTTCTGAGGCCAAACTTTGGGATTGGACTTCATGGATTCCATTGGAAATAGGAATATCATGGTCAGAAGACGAGGCAACTTTAGAAGTTGATCCCTCATCGTGAAGGGGTTCCTCCTCATCAGAGACACTGGAGATCTGAATGCTACTTTCAATTACTGAAGTAGTTTCTCCATGGAAACCATTGGAAAAATGAGCACCATCCCCAAATGCAGCAGTCGCTCTTCTTGAGATAAATGAGCTAACGCGAATAGGTTTGTTCTTCATCAGTGATCCATCAGATGTGATTGTAGAGAACATTGCTTTCTGATCTAAAAGAAAAGAAGTTTCGAGTATGAAATGGTAGGCCATCACAACTGCACACTGTACCACAGCCTTTACCCTCTTCAACTCATCACTATGAGATCCTTTTAACAAAACCTGCGCCACCAAAAGGTTCAGAGATATTTGTTAATGTTAGATGTACAAGACCTGCACCACCAACAGGTTCAACTCATCAATTCTACTGTTAGTTCGGATACAATGTCTTCAAGGGTATCTTAAGTCAACTGTTTTATTTAAAAGTTACTGATCGGCCTATATGATCTGCAAAAAAAGGACGAACAGAATCTAATATCAGCAAAGAAAACTAACCGTGCAATCCAAATGCGAAGAGCACCCGTCGAGAAACATTAAAGTCTTACGTGGCTTCTTTTCTCCCTCACCAACGAGAGCATGCTCCTCCACAAACTTCTCGAAATAAACTGATTCACATTGTTTGAGCTTTTGGCTTAGCATATTGTCGGAAGACAAGATGGGTGAGGCAGTGCAACGAGCAACTCTTTCCAAGCGATGGAGCTTCATGTCTGAGACAAGTGTCATTCCCATTTTATGAATTGCCTCCAATGCATCGCGGGAAACCGACTTCTCCACCAAAACCACATTTGGGTGGCATGCTTCCATATTCTCAATGAGAGTCTTCAGGCTATCAGTGAGGTTATCCTTCTTCAGGTTGTCTTTATCCTAATTCATGAGGAAAATTTAATCAGTGCGTGACAAGTGAATTGATACCTCAAATGGAAAAGCAGATTGGTTCACTATATGCACCTGAGAGATCATTGAATTAAACGATGATAACCCACTCGATTGTCCAAGCATTCCTTTCATCAGCAAAAGTTTTGGTTTCTTATACTGGGTTGGCATGTGCTTGTGAGCAGCATGCTTTTTGAAGACCAGACCTTTGATCAGTTGACTGCACACATACATATAAGATCAGAACAGAGAACTTGGAAACAGCTCGTCAAAAAAGACCCGCACCATGACACAAACCAGTTTCAAATAGCGGATGAGTTAAAATTGTCAGCAGATAAACAAGAGTATGATCACAGTATGAGTGTGCTTTCATGTGTGAGGCAAAGCGTGCGCGTTGTTGACCAAATAAGAATCACTAAACTGTTGTAAAGATTGCATGGATGATATTTTCACGAAATACCATCCTGATAGACATCTGATAAAGAGAAAACATCTTCATCATCCAGGCCTTAAAAGTCCTAGTGCAGAGGAGAGAGGACCGTGTGAGTTTTACTTTTTTCCCCATCATCCATGATCGGGTCTAACATGCTCATCATCATTCTAACAACCTCAAAGAAATACTCCCTCCGTCCCATATTATATACTACACTTCCAATCATTCACTATTCAACATACATTTTGAGAAGTTTCATTTGTTATCTTAATGACGCAAGAAAATTATGCCACTCACGTGAGGTTGAAGTACATAACTTAAATTATCATTAGTGTTTCAAGATAATTTTTCAAAAAATGGCGTTTGATCGTACACGAAACGAGTCAAACTTCGCCTCGACAAGTGTGATTTTCAAACTGTGCCTTATAATTTGGAACGGAGGGAGTATATATTTGTGTACCTTTGGTTCCTAGCTCCAGTAGCAACACATTTGACTTTCACATAGCCTGCTGGATCCATTGCTTTGTTCCCACCAGCATCAGGTTTAAGAAAAGAAGCGGCTTCCCACGACAAAGAAGTTACAACATCCAACCAGCTTTCACCGTCTTCTTCTGGATTGGCAATACCAACTGATTTAAGCATCTGACTCACCAGGCTCTTGAACTTCCCGCTCATCACCTCTTCCATGGCTTGTTCTCTTTCCTCTTGAAACTCGGAGCTTCTCTTGGCAACCTCTTCAATGATGTTCAAGGAACTAGACTTGCCCCATTCACCATCACCATATTCATCATCGTCATCATCTAAAGTAGCCACACTGTCCTCATTATCATCCTCTTCGTTCTCAGGTTCAGGTGGAATCCAGATCTGGGCATCCATGTCATCATAAAAAGATCGAGCTTCTTCATTCTCTTCTTCCAATAACTCAGCAGTATCGTGGTGGTCTGATGGCCCGGCAATTTCCACATCTCGCAAAATGTTTCTATCATTGCCCTCTTGGTTGCTGTCATATCCTTCTGCGAATTCTCTGTCAATCTCACTCACTGAAGAGACTGAACTGGATCTCTTTACATGCCCATTTAATTGAAGCTCCACATCTGCTCCATCAATCTCTCTCACAGAAGATACTGAACTGGATTTCTTCACATGCCCATTTGTGCTCAGTTTTAGGACATTTTGATTCTTCTCATCAATCTCACTCACCGAAGAAACAGAACTTGATTTCTTTAAATGCCCATTATTTTTCAAGCCATCTTGATCATATCTAACAACAGATAACAGCAAGATTTAGTAATCCAGCACTGACAAGTTCAATGCACCAGTATGCCTATACACAGTGTTTCACATTTCTCGTTATATTTATCATTCACTGTGATTGAGAATTATAGACGCACCTGGGATACGTATTAAATTCCACGGAGGAATCACCTGCAATTTTAAGACACAAGAAAGAAAACAAATACATTAGCAACCAGTTAAGCTAGCTTAGCATAGTTCCTCGCCACGAATGAAAAGCATCGGAAGTTACAGAACATACTGGAACTTGATGCAAAACTATCACGGCTTGTGAAAGAAGAACTTGGAGTGATCAGTGAAGCTGTAGAAGAGGTACAGCTATCTTGCTTGGGCGTGCCCGGATCCAGATTCACTTCATTGGCCTTGTCAATCTGGCCAGACCCTCCATTTGCTTCGGTAGGATTTTCATTTCCGGGTGTCATTTGCTCATCAGACAACACATCGAATACTTGCTCTCCGCTAATTCCTCGAGCAAACCAAGTATTTCCTAATTGGATAATTCATACACTCAATCAGTTAAATGCACCCACAGGCAAGATCATCCACACAACAGCATGAACATGCACATCAAGAAATTCAACTTCCAAAAATGGATCTCCTCTAAGCTCCAACAACAAAAAGAGAAAACTAGAAACTAAATCATAACTATACCCTAGAAAACTTAAAAAGCAACAAAGTGAAAGTTCATAACTCATTTGGTTAAGCAGATAATGCAAAAAACGATCAAAATAAGAAAGAAAAACTTCAACAAGAATGCCCGATTCGACGAAACAAATCGCCAGGAATTCAACAGATTTTCTTCAATCAGATTCATAAACAAGCTCTAATCAAGCAAAATCAAACCTCTAAACAGACCCAAATTCAAGCCCAGGAACAATCAAACAGATCAAAACAAGAAATTGAAGAACTAATCAGCAACCCAATTGATCATTCATTTGGAAGAGGTGAAATGAGAGTGAAAAAAAAGGGCTTTGGCCAAGTACAAGATCATGAACTCCACCTACTACCCCAAGCGCCCCATCCGTGTTTTCTATTTAAAATTTTAAATTATCAACCTAAAAATAAATTTTAAAAAATAAAGTTTTTACCCACCAAACCCAGTCAGGGAACTGCTTGGTGCGCACCAAACCCAGTCAGGGAACAATCAATCCACCAAGGACAAAGACAAAGACAAAATACCCCCAACTCAGAATTTCTAATTTCAGCAAACGAAAATCAACCCAGAGAAAAACAAATCCTTGATTTTGACTACACAAAAAACCCAATTGAGAACCAAATCAAACAAGCAGAACTCCGATCTAATAATCCTAAAGGATCAATTTTTCATGCCCAAATCATTACATTCATCATTTTTTCAATGCTTTGCAAATTGCCCACAAATCCTCCACCAAAATCAACTGCAAATTCAACACTAATTGCCACAAAAACCTGAAATTTTCACAAAAAGGAGATCGATGAAGTAGATTTAGAACTTACCAGAGAGTTCAAAGAATCAACCAAGTCCTCAAATAGTCAAACCTCACTGATTCGACGATTCTGCGCTGCTCCAATGATTTTTTTGCTTCTACTCCAGAAAAAGAATCCACAAAGAGTCTCACCAAAAATTCCAAGTTCAAATATTCAACCCAAAAGAAAAGATCAGCAGATTCTTTGAGTGCAGGAGAAGAAAAAATGAAGAAGAAGAGAGAATGAGAAAAAGGGAAAATGAGTGAATATTTGAAGGCAAAAAGCAATGGAAAAATTATGAAAAAACAAAGAGGAAGAGGAGGAGGGGGGTCGTTGTCAGAGTGGTGGGGCCCACTTTGTCTGGGTCATTACTGGTATTCATGAAGTGACGTCGTTTTATTGAGTATTGCAAGTATATTTTTTGAGATTATGGCTAGAAAGTCGTCGGTTTTTTATTGACTGAAAATGGGATAATTTATAGTGTTCAGCAAATTTTATGGTATATTTAGTTATTCATTTAAATTTTGTTTAATATTTTTATATCCAAACATCTAAAATATTCAAAATATTCTTATTTTATTCAAATCACACATCACTTAATCTAATTTAACACACACCCAATCCAAACACAATCCATTTCGCTCTCCTCAACCATGCATTTCATATGTTGTCGCTGTCATCGTCATCATCCTCCGACGATATACTGCACGATCTCGATTGAGCCCACCTATAAAGACTTTAAATCGAGTTATTTGATAACTCGAATTCTTTATTTAAGTGAATTAACGATTTTGAGTTTCGGTGTCATGGTTGCTGGTAGTTCGAATTCTCTAGTTTGATGAAGCAATTTTGATGATGATGAATGTGGACGATATTGGGAATGATGAATGTGAACGGACTGATGCGAATCGAACATGTGGTGGTAGTGTTTCAATGAGGAATTTTGATGCTATTATGATTAAATTTGATGCTCAGTGTTTCGAGCATGTTTTTTTATTTTAGTGGTATTGGTATTATAATTCATGATGATTTATCATTGTCTAGTATGTACGTTGAAATTTCGGGATCCTAATATAATTAATGAGATGAACTATTTCGTGAGATTGGTGAGGTTTTGCGTGTATGAATTGTTGTTCGTCTTATATATGAAATGATATTTCGAGTATATGAACTGTTGTTCGTGTTATGTATGAATTGACATTTCAGGTGAATGACCTATTGTTCGTGTTATGTATAAACTAACATTTCGGGTGTGTGAACTATTGTTTATGTTATGTTTGAGTTTGACCTAGCATTTTGGATGTATTAATTGTTGTTCATGTTATATATGAATTGACGATTTGTATGAACCGTTTGTTCGTGTTATGTATGAATTGACATTTTGCGTGTATAAATTGTTATACGTGTTATGTATGAACTCACATTTTGGATGTATGAACTACTATTCATGTTATGTTTGTACTGACGTTTTGGGTGTATGAACTATTGTTCGAGTTATATATGAATTGACGTTTTTGGTGTATAAACTATTGTTCATGTTATGTTTGAACAAGCGTTTTGGGTGTATGAATTATTGTTCATATTATGTATAAACTGATGTTTTAGTTGTATGAACTATTGTTCGAGTTATATATGAACTGTCATTTTGGGTGTATGAATTATTATTTATGTTATATTTGAATAGATGTTTTGGGTGTATGAATTATTGTTCATGTTATATTTGAACAGGCGTTTTGGGTGTATGAATTATTATTCGTGTTATGAGAATGTGTCATGATGTTAAAACGAACATTGCATAATATGATGAAATTATCATGATGTTGAATACATTACGTAATATAAGTATTATATCATTGATGCATCACATAATCTTCACATATTAGTGTCACTTGTGTATTAAATTTGAACATTTTGTATAATTGATTGTTGGTTGTTGTATAGAAATACAAAATTGAACATCATTATAAGATATTAAGACAATAAATTATTTCATATTGTTGAGTAAATTATATATCGGTGAAAGACATTATATTGTTATACAAAATCTTTGTTGTAATATAATTAAATGAAGGATAATTTTCAATATCCAAAGCTCAACTTCATGATCAGATTTTAAAAATTTATATTATTTCATAGAAGTTTAATCATTACAGGCGAGAAAGTTCATCTAATTGTTTGATATAACTATAGACTTTATATTTCTCATAATTGGTTTCTTCATGTTAAGACAAAGTTATGCATCACAATCGTTGCATCAAATTTAATCAATTCTTTCCAATACTATTCAAACTAGATTGATGTGGATATTTATAAGTTGCAGATTAACATACAATTAAGGTTGATACTAATCCAACGTTATATCACTTAAGACACACATTCTAACATTGTGGATTTTCGCCTGAAATATTAGTAATATGAACCGTGTCATATTGAATCGTAAACAACAAAGTTATTTATATGAAATGCAATGGCATCAATATGAACTACGCATATTCATGGATGTCGAACACCATTAAACAGCAAGTTCATTGAGATTTAAGTAGAAAGCGACGAGTTGAGTTGTTATGAAGAAGATGTTGCTTGTGAGGATTACGACGATAAGCATGTGGGCGTGGAGGGTTTGGCATTGTTTGAGGGAATTAACCACTGAGAACGTCGATTATGCTCACGTTTCGTGCAGTTGTCGCTGATGATGGATTGATGATGAGGACAATATTGTTGATTGAGGTCAAAATCAAAACCGTTGTGAGAAACTGTGGGTTTGTTCATAGATTGATAAGGATTGAACGTAACCATTGACGGTTGCTGGAGACGAAAAATCAAGAAATGCTTGAGGTTGAAGATGAATGGGTCAACATAGATTAGATAGAGATATTGATGTCATTAATCTATTTTTGGATACCAAAATATAAATGAACCTATAATTAGGTATCCAAATATGTTATGAAACATTTTGGGTACTAAGATGTAATTGAAAGTTGTCTTAGGTACTTTAATATAATTAATCGATAAAAGATTGAAAATTGACGAGGACAAAGAGAATGTTGATTTTGATTTTGATCATTACTTAAGAAATGAAATTAAATGGGTCGTTTGTATTGTACGAATGTGTCAATAGAGGTTAAGTCATGCTTCGTTTTATTTCTGAGTTCAAAATATGAAGGGTATATTAATATAAGAATCCGAATTTGTTTTGTAAAATTTAATTTTATGATAATTAATATAAATAGTAAATTATCCCTTTTATTAAAGCTGAATAAAACTTGATATGTTGAAATTGAATAAAACTCACAAAGGACACAATTATAACACTTAGGGTATCTATTTTCTGTTTTCATTGCGTTTTTAATATGCTAATTGTGAATGGTAGATTGACATGATAGTTTCATAACGTTAGAACAAAGAACCCAAGTGATCATTTTCTTTTTATTTTTCTTACTTTCTTCTCTCGTGTATCCTCTGCTAATAGGGCCAATACGTTATTGAGTTCATATGGTTCACGGTTATTATATTTCTGTCTTTTTTTTCTTTTCACTGTGTTTTCAGGAGCCAAAGACGACGGACAGGTCAGATATAGGTTATGATGCCAATATGTATCTACTATATTGTAATTATGAAGTAATGTTGGTATAGGGTGACCTGGGATGGGTGACCTTTTGAAAAGTTTCTCAAGTCATGCACGAGTGAGGTCAAAACGCATTAAAAGGATTAATGTTGATCTGTGAGGTCAGTTGTTAATCTGAAAAGCGGTTCTTGGGGCATTACAATAACATTATCGATTTATGTTTTAGTGGATTTTATTTATTTCTATACCTAAATTGATTAAGTAATTTTGCCTAATTAGTGTTAGGACTCACCGATAGTTACGTCATTTATTATTACTATATGGAAAATAGGGACGTTATAATTTATCTTATTGTAAAATAATTACAATATCAATTATATTCCCTTCGTCCTATAAACTTTACAACGTTTTGACTTTACACGTGTGTCAATACAAAGTTTGAGACGCGTGTAACGACGATCAAATATAATTTTTTGTAAATTTATCGTGAAACATCAATGATTGTGTAAGTTACGTATTTCAACTTTTACTCAGACGTGATTTGATATAAAAACGAAATTTATATTCATGCGTATAGAAAAATACAAAATACGTATATATTGTAAAGTTTATGGGATAAAGGGAGTAGTTGATACTCCATCCGTTCCAAATAAATTACGAAAAACATTTTATTTTTTACGGTTTTAAGATATTTGAGTTATTTTTATGATATTTTTAGCTTTTTCAAGTGTTTTTGTTGACTTGACACAAGTATTAAGAAATCAATTGATTTTGTGTCAATTTATCCATATGCTCTTGCTGAGTCAGAGCAATTGCATCAATTTTTTTTCTATTTTTCACTCTTCATTATACATAATGTTACCATAAAATTGATTTATAAAAATAAATAATATTACAGTAATATTATAATCTTATCCAATTTTTCTATCTCACACTATAATTTTTATACTTTAACATATATTTTAACATATTTTTTTAAAATCTTTTTAATTTTTTAATCAGATTAGAGCAAGTCCAATAGACATGCTAAATATGATATTTTTATCAAATAATAGCAATTGTTCTAAAAGTGTATGCTCCAATGGGAATATTTTTTAGTAGGAAAATTTTACATTTGTCAAAGTTGGTGTCTAATTTGACATCAAAAATAGCAAATACTATTTTTAGCCTAACAAGTTTTGGGAAAAATAAAAATGAAGAAAAGATATAAACTTATCCACATACACGTGGCATGTTCATCATCATTCATTTAAGGATAAAATCATAATATAACATGAATGCATTAGAGTAACATATTCATATTATAACAAAAATATTACTATTCATTATCATAATATAGATTGTTTTTGTTATATATGACAAGTACCATTGAACTTGCTCTCACCTTTCTGTTTTTTTCCTTGTACAGAATCCCTATTTTACATAATCTAATATAAGTGCTCTTAGAAGAGTATTTTGGTGAATTGTGAATGGATAAAAAGAAAAAAAAATAATAATGATGAAGATGATGTGATATAGAGTAAAAATGAAATATACATTTTGATACAAAAATCTTATTAATTTTGAAAAGAGTGTAATTTATAAGGGACGATCATATTTAATAATGTGTCGTAATTTATCTGAAATGAAAGAAATATAATTTAAATATATATCAAGTAATTTAATAAATTAATAATATTGAGTTTATTTCTTTAGTTTTTTTGTAGTAATTTAACAAAACCAATACAAATTAAAACCAATACAAATCAAAACCGTTATTCATTATTTTATCAATGAAAAGAGTAAAGCTGACTCATGTACTATCACACAATCTTTACATGTCTTGTGTTCAATACCATATTGGATTTTAATTCTCGATGTTACTATTTCTTTAATTTCAAGAGAATTACAATCAATTAATCTGATATGATAATTTATGTATGTATTATATTTTGATATAAAGATTCATTTGTTTTTTTATTTGTGTAAGTGGAAGGAATGAGAAAAAAAGGTTAGAAAAAATAATGGGATGAGGTGATGTGATATAAAATAAATAATCATGATGTTTTGATATTTTGAAAAAAAAACTTCCAAATATAATAATATTATAATTTAATTTGAATATTGAATTTAATGAATGTGATAATATTTTTGGGATGAAGAATGTATAAATGACAACCAGTGTATTAAATTATTTTTGGGAGCCATGTCTTAATAAATTGCCAAATTGTCTTGGAGCCGTTCGCAATGCTGTTCTTAGAAGTTAGCAACAAATTCGTTAAATATCTTCGTGTACCACTTATACAAAATGGTTTCGGACTGTTTCATTGCATGTACATGTACTCAATACAAGTAGCAAAGCTAGACTTTATTACATCTCCACTGCTTTTTAATTTAATTATCAAAATCATGATGTTTACAACGGCGCATAATTGATAATTAATCAAGAAGAGAGGGACCTGTTCAGCTGTTCTCGATCACTTTGTGCAACAAGGCATCATCATCTTTCTTATGTACGTGTACACAAAGTATAAGTTATTGACTTCGGTTTCCTAGTTCGTGGACAATTGTTACTTCCTTGTATCGGGTACAAATTGCATTATATCTAAAATTATATATTTTTTTATATGTAAAAATTATATATAACGCTCGATTTTAGACATCATTCAGGATTAATTATCGAATTATTGGCTACTATTATCCTATCCATTATCGAAGTGTCATCCTGACTTTATACATGTCCGAGTTACGGGAAAAACCTCCTCCGGACGATATAATGTCAAGAGAAACAAATCGAAATGGGAAAAGTGAGACATTTGCACAAGACCCCAATGGAAAACGATAGGGAATGGACCAGCCAATGTTCAATGTTTTTGATTTCTTATAGATAGATGTATGTATATGCATACATGATAGATCTCCATTTACGAATACAAATCTCCCATCTAATTAATAAATGTTCATACAACTTGACTTGGACCAACAAATCCGGTTTAGCGTTGGCTGACTATCTATAGCGAATATATTGAATTCTACATATCTGTGCTCATTGCTTCGTGTACTTTTGCTGGAAACTTCTAGCTAGGATCTGTTGATTTTTTATTTTCTTGCTTCGGTGACTTTGATTTGTGATCGACAAGTTTCCTTGGATAAAGAAAATCTTACCCGAATCGCACGTTGGCTATTCACATTTGGAGTCCTAAACCGACTATCACGGTGGTCTTGTATTACATGTTAATTGCTCGACCCATAATGATAAATTTTAATTTATATCGTGAAACAATCGAACATGGGTCATATAAGTTTACCTTAGAATTACTATTGATTTCATCACATGATGTCGGACCATGAATTTCCTGGAATATAATGTTGGATTAATTAATCCAACATAGGCTGCTTGCAACATAGCAAAACGGCCTTTTCCAACTTCTCCAAAGAAGAAGACAAAGGAGTTGGAAAAACAGCAGGGGACATAGTCAATGAATGATGCTAATTCGTCATATAACATGGGTTTGAACTTTGAACAAGTGAAGATTTCGACATTACGATAAATATAATATTATGTATGATCTTTCAATGTTATGAAGTTGACATCAGTATTGGATCACTATCAGAACATATTAGTTCATGGCATCCGCTAGCTGCATATCCAATATGAATCCATGATGTGTGTACCACATCTCAGCAGATAAGCATACCAATACCAATCAATTTAAGGTTGTGTGATCCGATAATCTATGTGGTGGGCTCAAAAGTACTCTACTGTTTACGATTGTCTCATATATTTGTATAGACTCGTGTAATTAGTTAAGGCAACCATTGACGCCGTTCTGATACAAACCTTATACTGTTACGACGGAAATAACCTCTAACAAAACATATTGATGTTACTAATTAACAGATACTTCACTCATGAATAATTTTTAGAGATGATGGAATATTGTGTGGGTTCTCTCCATTCAAATAATAGAGACGCTATTTGATATTTTTTTCGTTTCACGAAACATGTAATAAATTGTTCGATACGAAAATTTATGTGTATGTTAAATTTTATATAAATGATTTATTTATTCTTTTAGTTTTATAAAAAAGAAAAAATAAAAGATCGAAAAGGAAAAATGTTGAGATGAGTTAATATGATATAAAATGTTCCATCCGTCCCAACTTATATGCACTAATTGATCCGACACGGAGTTTTATATATGGGTTAAATCTTGATTCATGTGGTTATAGAATCAATTATTTTGTGATGATAGTGAGATTTATTATATCAATTATAAAAGAAATTAATGAAATGCACTATAACGATGTAACATTTTTTATAATAAAAACTTATTGTACCTAATTAGGTGGGTTGCATATATTTTGGGACGATAAAAAAACTTTATAATATTTCATATGGAACAAAAAAAAGTAAAAAATAAAAATATTTTGATAGTTTTATATTAAAAAATGAGTAATAAGAAGGAAAGGTGATCACCTTTCTTTAGTAGGAAAGGTGACATAAAAACTTTTAGTATCGATCATTAAATGATAATTCAACAGTTGAATAAGTTTGATTATTGATATTTATCAATTATATAAGATCTGGGACGAATCGACCAAACACGCATTGATAATCAGTGTGGAGTTTTAAAAATAATTCTTTATTGTTATAAAATAACCTAAATAAATATATGTAAATTAACTAATAATATCTTTAAATATATTAATATGATCTTAACAATAAAAATTTGAAGATTTAAAATAAAAATAAATAGAAACCTTAGTGATCACAGTCAGGGGAAGACCTCAGTGGCAATCGTTTAGACATTTTCCTCTAAAAAAATTTCCAACTATAAAAATATTGTATTTGTGTGAAAGATTCAGATCAAGGGGAGAATAAGACAGAATTTGGCGTTCTTCTACACCGTATATGGCCTTTGTAGCATTGCACATACGATAATTCATCATCCTGAATTTGGCGCTAATTCTTCATTTTCCCGCCAAATGCTCACCAAGAACGAAATGACTTCATTTCTCATTTCACCCAATTAATCTTTTCCCATCACACAAACCCTAATCAAGAACTCAACTACCCATCTCAAATCTCAAACCCTAAAATCAATGGCAACAACAGCAACAACAACCACCCCAAGAACCGATCCAATCCCGATCGACATCATCGAGCCCCCACCGATCTCCAACGCCTCCTCCTCGATCATCATCATCCCCGGCGGATCATCGTCGGATGAAACGGGGGCGCCGATGTCGTTCTTTTCGGTGTCGAAGAGCAGGGACAGTTCCTGGGTGATCTCGTTGATCGTACTGGTTCATCTTGTTGTGTTCGTGATTACAATGTTCAAGAACAACTGCTGGCAGTCATCGCACGGCGATTGCACGTTTCGGGTTCTTGGGAGGTTCTCGTTTCAGCCGCTCTACGAGAATCCCCTTCTCGGTCCTTCCGCTTCCACGTGAGAAACTGATTCTTCCTTTGTTCAGTCTATTTGATGATTGTTGTGTGGTTCTGAATGATGTGTGGGGTTTTGCTGTTTCAGTTGGTATAGCATCGCGGTTCGATTTCGTTAGGTGGATCACGAATGTGCTTGAATCGATTTGTATGCATTGATGGTGGTTGGGGTATTTGTTGGGACTAATTGTCCAATTTGGAGGGCCTTTGGTGAAACTTTGCATGCTCTCGAGTGAATGATTCAATTTTTTTTAGTACACGGGAGAGGCAGATAATCAGCTATGATACCATTTGGTCCTTCATGTGTAGATGTTAATGTAATTGATAAGCCTTCCTGTTTCCCAGTAAGTGTAGGAGGTTTGCTATTTGATGTTTATTAGTAGGATTCTAGGGGAACAACTGAAATGTTGTATTGCTGATTAGGCTTTCGTTTCTTCTTAGCCATAGTTTTCACTTTGGAACCTCCTACACGAGTATTTCGGATGATTTGCAGGTTGCCTTCCTTCACCATTTGCACCCTTATACTATTTGTTAACCTAAGATGGCTTTTCATCTTGATGTTTCTAGAGGATCTTGTTGTTTATGCTCATTGAATGTATCCGAGTTCTTCGTTTATGCATGGTCATACCAATAATTGAGTTTTACTAGTGGGATATAGCAATGGTTTGGCTATACAACCAAGCAAACAATGAAATAGCGTATCGTCCTCTTAGTTGCCAAAACCTATCCTTGACCTTATTCTTCTGACTATAGGTTGGACAAAATGGGTGCTCTGCGAGAGAAACAGTTGGTAAATGTAAGTCAAATCTGGCGTCTCTTCACAAGCCCGTGGTTGCATGCTGGCGCTCTCCACTTGATCATCAGCCTCGCTAGTGTTATCTTTGTTGGGATTCAATTAGAGCTGAAGTTTGGACCTTGTAATTACACTTCCCTTCTTATGTGATTTACTTTCAAGTTGTTGTCATCCTCGCTGAAATCACATTTAACTTACTGGGTTACCTATTTTCAGCGAGGGTTGGAATCATCTACATATGTTCTGGGTTTACTGGAGCATTGATAGGCGTGCTTTTTGTCCGAAGTAGTCCCGAAGCATGTTCCTCGGGTGCCCTCTTCGGCCTAGTTGGTTCTATGCTCTCTGAGCTCATCCGCAACTGGAATACCTATAACAAGAAGGTCCTATTACCATTCACTTCTTCTTAATTTGTACGATTATCACCAGGAATCAGAAGCTTACACCCTTTTGTTTGACTGCAGATTTTAGCCCTGGTCGCTCTGTGCTTCATCTCCACCATCAATTTTATAGTCGGTTTACTGCCTCATGTGGATAACTTTGCTAGCCTTGGCGGATTTATATCGGGATTCCTCCTCGGCTTTGTCCTCTTCTTTTCACCACAGCTAGGAGAGGTGGTTTCAAACAAAGGGATATTCGAGTATGGCACAAAGAGGTCGATAGCATTCAAGCAGAAACTGGACAGGCCTCTTCAAAGGAGCATCTCTCTCGTCGTATACTGCTTCATGTAAGCGTAGGTTCAAATCAGGAAATAAGCAACTTGTAGATAAAAAGCTGCTTGGTACTAACTTCAAGAATGTGCACTATGCTTGCTGATGCAGATTGATATGCTGTCTTATCATGGTCATCCATGGGGTGAGTCTTGGCGAGTATTGCAGCTGGTGCAAGTATATGGATTGCGTTCCTTCGAGAAGCTGGACCTGTGACACCAACGACCATTCTTGTCTGGTATGTTTTTTGCATTGTAACCTTGCTATTACATGAAATATCAGTTAGCTCACGACTGCACTCTACGGCTGGTTCCAATTCAGCTTTTTGTTTGCATCGCAGGTGACTATCAGCGGTGGACAGTTGACAATCACCTGCATAGACAATGATAACTTCAGGGTTCTGCCTTTCTCAAGCTTCACTCCTGCAAGGCTGGAGGAGTTGTGTAAACTGATATGTGTATAGAATTTAGCCTTGCCCTCTTTAGTATTGATTCAGATAAATCAAATGTCACTAGGATTCCACATACTATTGTTGTCGTCCATTCAGAGATAGGGGATGGGGTGTTTTCCCTGCAACACACCTACGATCATGCAGCTATTGTGCTATATGATGATATGTACAGTAATATGCGCACAGTTATGATTGAAGAGAACTGAACTTGTGGTTGCTGGCCTTCTCATAACTTCAGCAAGAAGTGTGCTTTTTTTTTTTTTTTTTTTATATCATTGAAAATAATAAGTTTATTTACAAAGATATGGAGCGGATGAGTTAACATAATCAATACCCCTGAGCTCCTTGCCTAATCATTAGAAACCTAAGTTTCTATGCAAAGTTAGATACACACAGAATAAATAAATCATTACATACACAAATGGCTACATGACTCAAAAAGAATGAACATATATAAAACAACTTAACCATCCAGTTTGATCTTCCAGTTGACAAGTAATTTCTTTTCATCCTCATTAATTCCTAACATAAGCAATGTCCATATCTGTTTTGAATAAGTTAGTCTTCATGACATGTTTGCATGGTTTTACTGCTCGAAAATTGATGTCATTTATGTGCTTTCAAATGGTGTAAACCAGGCTACAAAATAGGAGCTGAATGATAGTCCTTGTGATCCTTTTCGTCTTGAGTGCTTGGTGCAAGGCTTCAAAGTATCCAGTGCAGGAGTTTTCAGCAAAAACGGAATTTCCAGCAGAAGCGGAGGTTCCAGCAGAAGCGGAGTTCCCAACAAGAACGGAGTTTCCAACAAAAGTGGAGTTTCTAGTGCAGGTGATAGACACAAAATTAAGAGCACGGTTTTGTCGCCACTCCTGTATCAAAGGATTAAGAAAAATACAAAAAAAGAATAAGTGGTCATGGGTCTCAACTTCTTTCTTACAGAAAACACATAGAGCACCATCGAGTAAACTCATTCCCATAAGGCGATCATGGGTATAGAGCCTTTGCCGTACCATTAGCCAAGTAATGAAGGCATGTCTTGGGATGTTTTCTTTGAACCAGATAAGCTTGTGCCAAAATATCTTTGGAGCCCTTTTTCGAAGGTGATTCCATACGTATTTGAGAATCCCCTCTTCCTGCCATCACCCCAAAGACACACATCCATCCCTCCATGGATATTAGGAAGAAGAGAGCCATGAAACAAATATAGAATAGATGAAGGTAGCTGCCAAGATGAGTCATGAATAAAGGAGTGCAGTGTAGTATCCCTTGGGATTCTAGTGTTGTAGATAAAGGAGCTAGAGACCTTTAAATATAGGGGACCCAAAGAAGACCAAGAGTCATACCATGGCTTGATAGATTGCTCTTCCCCAATCTTCCAACTGATTTGTTGCTGAGTCAATAGTCTAAGCTGCAACAATTGTCTTCAGTTCCACGAGCCAGCCTTTGGAATTCTTATGGACCAAAAGTTGTCATTTCGCACAAGATTAGCATGTACCTATTCAGTCCAAATGGTCTTCTCTCCCGAGGCAAGATCCCAAATATGTTTCAACATAAGTGCTTTGTTCCAGGTTGGCAGCTGACGAAGCCCAAGTCCTCCTTCCTCCTTAGGGAGACACACAGTATTCCAAGCTACCTTCGCACCCGCAGCGCCCAATGATGGGCCCTTCCACAAAAACCTTCTGCATATACTTTCGATCCCAAGCAGCACACTCTTAGGATCAAAAAGACTCTTAACCAGAATACTTGAATGGATTGCAGCACAGACTTTATAAGTTATAACCTGCCAACATAGGACAATGTTCGATTTGCACAACTAGCAGCTCGTTTAGCAACTTTATCAAGTAAGGGTCTACACTCTCTGGTTTTAACCGCTTCATGGTAAGGGGGATGCCCAAGTATCGTACTGACAAAAATCCCTTACCAAATCCCCATATATGTTGAGCAGAATCAATGATAGAGTCGTCATCCACCACCATAAAGAATTCACTCTTAGAGGGATTAGGATGTAAACCTGAGACTGAGGAGAAGAGGTCAACCCCTTCCTTAAGCAGCTTTATAGATTTCAAGTTCCCCTCCGAGAATAACAATACATCATCAGCAAAGAACAGATGGGATAGAGCAGTTCTCTTGCATCTCCAATGGAACTTGAATCCAGATTTGTTAGTCTGAGCATCAAGAATTTCAAGAAATACCTCCATAGCCAAGAGAAAGAGATAGGGAGCAAGTGGATCACCTTGCCTAAGTCCTCTCCCGCTGAAAAATAACCCTGAAGTTCCCCGTTCATGTTGACAGAAAACTGGGCACTGTAGGTGAGTTCCATAATCCAGCATATGAGCTGTTGTGGGAATCCAAAATTCACAAGGACCTGCTCCAGAAACTGCCAGCTAAGAATGTCATAAGCTTTCATCATATCGACCTTGAAAGCTATTCTCGACAAGTATGGCTTCAGATGATAGCCATGGAGAAGCTCTTGAGCTAACATTATGTTATCACTGATCTTTCTGCCGTTCACAAAAGCACACTGCGAAGGAGTAATAAGAAGAGGCAACACATTGGCACATCGATTAGCAAGAAGTTTTGCAATACACTTGTAAATGGTGTTGCAACAGGAGATCGGTCTGAAATCGATGATCTGAGTAGGACTGTCACATTTAGGAACCAAGATAATGACAGTAGAGTTGGCCTCCCTAAGCATCCTACCATTTTGAAAAAACTCCTGAATAGCCAAAATCACATCACTCCGGATTATATCCCAAGCATCAATAAACAATTCCATTGAGAAATCATCAGGACCAGGAGATTTGTTTCTAGTAAGGAAGAATAGGGTTTGCTGGATCTCCGTTTCACTTACCTGGGCAGTAAGCTGCTCCTTGAAGTCTTCTGGGACCGGCCTCTTCACAATGAATAATGAATACAAACACCAAAAGAAGAAAAAAAAAATTAAAAAAATTTGATAATATAGATGAACACAAGTGAGACTTACAAGTTAGTCCAATTTGCTTTGTAAATTAAGTTTACTACAGAATACATGTAACAATCTCAATTGTTATCAAGTACAAGCAATCGACTATCTATAATACTCTGGCTTGATTCAACTTATAGGCTAACACAATAAACAAGAAAGACATAATTTCATCAACTTATATGATATCCAAGACAATGGTGCTAAGGATCACAATCAAAGTGGGATGAGACAAGCAGCATTAAATATCGACAAGTATGTACAATCAAAGTGTTCAATTATCATGAAACGGAGGAAGTAATTTTCTTCTTAATCTATGAAATAAAAAGAGAGTGGATAAACAACTTGGCCTTTATTATGCAAGGTGCGAGAGTCTATTTGTCATTGCAGGACAAACCATAGCTCCACAAAGAACACAACGTGTTAGCATACTCAGTGAGTTATAATCCTCGATCTTATAGATGATCTCAATTTAAAAATGTTAATAATAGATTTGTATAGCTCGTAGCTTTGCGAAGTTGGATTAGAAGCTATTTCTTATTCATGTTTTTTGATTTATAAGGTTAGGGATTGTGCCCTTACCATTTGTAAAATTTGTTTTGTTTTAATGAAATCTTGATCCCAATTTCAAAAAAAAGAAAAAGAAAAAAAAACCCAACGTGTAGATTTCGGCTCAAAAGTCCACCTCACATTTGGTCGATTTCAGCCCTTTTTTCTCCCGGTTGAAATTATGAATTGTTCGAATAATATGTATATTGACGATATAAGTAACAGAGTTCGAATACTCATATTCATTAGGTAATTATAAACTCAAAGTGGAAGTTTTGATGACGTCTCACAAACGGATCTCGTTTGGTGACGTGCGTCAAAATATAACCTAACAACACTTATAGATTCCACACCATAGATTCTACAGATAAGCCAGCGAGTAGGGAGAGCTCGATAGTTTTGTGTGAGTATGTGTGATTGATGATCCTCATAGCTCAACCTTGTGGCCTATATTTATAAAGTTAGGAAGTATGCAAGATAATATATTTTTTAATTAGTTAACTTATCCGATAAATTAAGATATTCCTAAAACATCTAAAACAGATATCTGAGATATCTGAGTTAACTTCTCATAAACATATGGGCCCACTCATACTTACATAGCCTCTATACCAATCAGTCATCATAATCTTATTCGAGCTTAAATCTTAATTCTTACGCTCAATCATCATATTTAAAAATAAGACATGTGATCAGTACGTGAAATCCAGTTTGGAGCTAATATAACTACAACCCCCTAACGAGACGAAATATATCGCATCACATAAGAAAATAGGAACTCGTCATCATCCCAATCTGCCACTGTCGCATCAAGAACTGGCCTGCTATGTTCCTCATGAGCCTCATGCTCAATGCGCGATCCAAATCCTTAGGTGCGAGATTATTCTCGTTTAATAGACGCCGAGCAGAGCAATCTCTGCATACGATAGATGCATAACAAGACACTTGCATCTAGCCAAACACAATAAATCCACTTAACTTACCGTTGCATTTCCAAAAGTATCTTAATCCGGTCCGCACTTATGTATGTTGGCCAAAGGGAATACAATCAAAGAATCAACACGAAAAACTCCACTTTATATCGTGCACTCCAATACAGAAGGATGAACAAAACGAGTAGATCTCACTGAAAGATGGAACAAGGACATCCATCGATCATCCATACGCTAAATGCCGCAAGCACGTCTAGATATGAATGGACGTTATGGAGGAGTCTTTAGCATATCGTGTCCCAGTGAGTGTCTCGAGTGCGTGTCTAAGATAAAATCCAACTCTACGCCATACGGACCTAGGACCAATAGTTCCCTAAATGATCATCCCTCGACTCCAACTTTGATCATCCGCCGCGACGACTCTCGTCATGAACGTCGAACCCGGCTAACAAATAAGGCACATATTGGCTTGGAACGAAGTACTCAAGTTCGATCTATCGACCTCATTCTAACCGAGTTAGGGCGGTCAAATCGTAGTCCAATGATCTCAGATCATTCTAATATATATACCCTTGGCTCAATGGAATAATCGGTCTCAACTTCGCTCGCTGCTCATCAGTGCCAAAGGAAGGTTGCTTAGTGAGAAAATCAACCTATTGACTTACGACACGTCTTTGAATATATGCGAAGCGAATAATAATATCAAAAATATTTAAACGATTTATGAATCGAAAAGTGCATTAATCACTAAATGTCTCCAATGTCAAAAAGAAAAGAATACATATCAAAAGAATATGATTAAAGCCTACGAAGCCCCATGTTTCAAACATGCCGTGCAAACGAAGCCCTAATAGCTGGCTTGGTAAGTGGGTCAGTAATCATATAGCTAATAGCTAAGTACTCGAATATAATCTCTTTCTTCTGTTCCACTCACTCTTTGATGAAGTGATTATCTTATCTCAATATGTTTCGCCTTGCCGTGGTATCTTTGGTTCTTAACATATTGCAAGGCTGACATGCAGTCACTATACAATATAACCATATGTTTGGAGCTCTCTGTGGTCAACAAACTCTCAAAGAACCTTCTTAGCCAAACAACCTTTTGAGCGGCTGCGCTATAAGCAATGTAATCGGCCTCCATGGTGGATAGAGAAACGCAAGTCTTCTTCTTTCTTCTTCAAGTTACAACTCCACCATTCTATGTAAACACATACGCTGATGTGAATTTGCGCTCATCTGGGTCGATGGCCCAATCTGGTCAGCATATCCTCGTAGGCAAAACTTTCCTACGAGGCTGACATATTGCAAGGCTGACATGCAGTCACTATACAATATAACCATATGTTTGGAGCTCTCTGTGGTCAACAAACTCTCAAAGAACCTTCTTAGCCAAACAACCTTTTGAGCGGCTGCGCTATAAGCAATGTAATCGGCCTCCATGGTGGATAGAGAAACGCAAGTCTTCTTCTTTCTTCTTCAAGTTACAACTCCACCATTCTATGTAAACACATACGCTGATGTGAATTTGCGCTCATCTGGGTCGATGGCCCAATCTGGTCAGCATATCCTCGTAGGCAAAACTTTCCTCCTTGAAAGCATAGCATAAAATCGACAGTTCCCGCGAAGCATACATCAAACTCCCGACTGTACTCGCATAAGAAATGAAAGACATCTTATGTCTTTCTGTATCAGACTGGGGACAGTGGTCATGGAAGAGTGTAGCACTCTTGTCATATGACGTGTCAATGGGTTTGGCTTGATCCATGTTAAAACATTCTGAGGCCTTCTCAATGTAAATTTGTTGACTCGTCCCAAGAAGCCATTTTGATTGATCATGAATAATCTTTATCCCAAGAATAAAATGAGCCTCACCCATGTCTTTCATCTCAAATAGATAGGACAACCACTTTTGAGTTATGGCAATGCTATCCTTATCGTTTCCGGCGATCAATATGTCATAGACATAGAACGAGAGTATGAGCAGAATCCTCTTCGAGCGCTTCACATACACACACACAATGGTCCTCTTCCACGACTGAGAACTTTATCCCAAGTATAGCTCAATGGAAGTAAAGATACCATTGTCTAGAAAACTGCTTGATTCCATAAATGGAACGCCGACAGACCTTATTGCGCTGGCTCCTACTGGCCTCGAAACCCGAAGGCTGAGCCAGATAGATCTCCTCCTCAAGTTCCTTATTAAGAAATGCAGTCTTCACATCCATTTGGTACAATTTCAGATCTAGATATGCTACTATAGCAACAATAAGACGCATAAAATTTATAGGCACTACAGAAGAATATGTCTCATCATAATCAACGCCTTTTTGTTGCGTGAAACCCTTTTTCACGAGACATGCCTTGTACTTGTCGATTGTCCCATTAGGCTTGCGCTTAATCTTGAAAACCCATTTGTTTCCAGTTATAGATTGCCCAGGAAGATCGTCTAACTCCCATACCTGATTTCTTTTCCTGGAATCTAACTCATCCTCTATAGTAGCTTTCCAATTAGATACGAGAGCCTCACGAACACTTCATGGCTCATCACGATTTACAAACTCAACAATTTCGTTTAACCTTTTAGGTAGGATAACCTTTCGCTTAGTTTTTCGTGGTGAAGGATTAAAAGGTTCAATTTCTATATTTGTAAGAGTTTTTAAGCTTTCTCTGGGAATAGGTTCCATGGTGCTCCTACTAGGAGCAACATCGATAAGAGCACTCCCACTTGGAGCAACATCTTTATATCTGCTTGATACCATTCGGAGGAATAGGTTCCATAGTGCTCCCACTCGGAGGAAGTAAAGATACCATTGTCTAGAAAACTGCTTGATTCCATAAATGGAACGCCGACAGACCTTATTGCGCTGGCTCCTACTAGCCTCGAAACCCGAAGGCTGAGCCAGATATAGATCTCCTCCTCAAGTTCCTCATTAAGAAATGCAGTCTTCACATCCATTTGGTACAATTTCAGATCTAGATATGCTACTATAGCAAGAATAAGACGCACAAAATTTATAGGCACTACAGAAGAATATGTCTCATCATAATCAACGCCTTTTTGTTGCATGAAACCCTTTTTCACGAGACATGCCTTGTACTTGTCGATTGTCCCATTAGGCTTGCGCTTAATCTTGAAAACCCATTTGTTTCCAGTTATAGAGTGCCCAGGAAGATCGTCTAACTCCCATACCTGATTTCTTTTCTTGGAATCTAACTCATCCTACATGCTAGCTTTCCAATTAGATACGAGAGCCTCATGAACACTTCATGGCTCATCACGATTTACAAACTCAATAATTTCGTTTAACCTTTTAGGTAGGATAACCTTTTGCTTAGTTTTTCGTGAAGAAGGATTAAAAGGCTCAATTTCTATATTTGTAAGAGTTTTTAAGCTTTCTCTGGGAATAGGTTCCGTAGTGCTCCTACTAGGAGCAACATTGATAAGAGCACTCCCACTCGGAGCAACATCTTCACTACGATCATTGACAACATTAGGAGCTAATTCCTCACCTTCGTCGATCGATCCAGTAGTGGCATCTTCAATATCAATTCATAGAGTTAAACATCCTTATTCTCTTTGTTTTTGTTACAAAATTCATCCTTGATGAATGCTATATTTCGTCTCTCAATCTCAGTCAAACTATCTGAATTAGGAGAAAATATAAAATTGAACGAATAAACTGTTATTATTGATAAGGATTCATGATAGAATATTTAATTCAATCAAAATAGTATGAGAATTTTACGAAATAATTTTTGGAGGTGTATACACAAAGTTATAGATTTAAACGCGTCGAATGATCATATTGGGCAATAAGCCATTTCCAAGACTCTGAAGCAACACGGGTCATGTCATTATGGGAAGTGAGCCATTTTTCAGATTGTGAAGCAACATGAGCCATGTGGTATCAACATTGGCCGTGTCATTATGGACAGTAAGCCATTTTTCAGATTGTGAGGGAACACGGGCCATGTCACTATGGGCAGTGTTTAATGCTCAACTTCATAGCGTGAACATCATGCATAAGAGTGTGTCTTCATACACCTATCCTATTATATTATAGAACTCAAAGATGCTGCTGGTTGTCACTTAAGGACGAGGCTGAACGTGTGCGCGTGAAGAACTGTGATAAAAGATAACGTTTAGATTTATTGTGTGTGGCGATGCGTGTTATTATACTGTGAGTATAATAATATGCATTTGAATCTTTGGATATAGTCACTAAATATGACTGGCGTAAAATACTGACTACAACTATTGTGTGCTATATGCTAAATACTGAGTGTTGTTGAGTGTTATTACATGGCGTGTGTTATGTCTTTTTTGCTGGTATAATGAGGATGAATGCAGCAAAAGAATGTAAATCCATAAATTGATGAGATAACTCCGTGGTATAAAACACAAAGAGCGTTGTGTCTGTCGTATGTGTTATACAGTGACTTGGTGGTGACATTCTTTCATCGACCTTTTGGTATGATAGTATCTCGCTGCAGGAGACCCTAGGCTCCGGTTTTAACCCTTCCCCTTTTGCGGATGTCCCTTTTGCTAAAGCTGAATAAAGCTTATCTATGAAATTGAATAAGTATCGTCAAGAGCACAATTATAACATTGAGGATATTTTGGACTAGGGACCTGTCATGTCACAATATCATTGTCTGAGTTTGTTTGATATGAAGGTATTGACTATCATTATCATAAAGGGTATGACGATAGTAAATGGCGTCAATAATGTCTATAGTGTCGATGGACGCATGGTTTCAAACGTTGTTACATGGTGTTAAGTGCGTTTATGTGACTAAGGTGAATCATTGGTAAGCTTGTGATGAAAATTATGAATTTCAGATTGGTATGATAATTCCAGAGTGCTGAGCAAAGGATCTAAGTGATCATTTCCCTTTTCTTTTATTATCTTATTCTCTCGTGTAACCTCTGGTAAGGGTTCGACACGTTATTGAGGTCATATACCTCACGGTTATTATTTTTTTATGTCTTTTTTATTCTCTTTGATGTATGAGCAAGACTTCAAGGAGAAGTATGACCTAAGATTTGATGCTAGATGTACGTTTTGTGTAAAAGGTATTCTGATCTTAAAAACAAATGTAAATTCCGTTGCAAAAGTGATATTCTGAGATATGATTGAGTGCATCAAAAGATTCTAAACTAAAGATGTATAAGTGAATTTAGCTTAATTCTTATGATCAAGCCAGGAAGTATAGTTTTTGCCTAGTGGAGGCGTTGAGCCCAATGACAGTGACATCATATGTATCATTACTAAGTAATGAAAAGTCGGGGCGTTACACACGATGAACTAATCACAGTGCTAATTCGTGTTTTATTCGGCTCTATAGTTCATGGTTCATGGATTCTCTATCACCGATATGAGGCTATCCAAATTCATCTTCATCATTGTGGTGCGGCCCTCTTGACGCATCAAATGATATCGAAGCATCGAACGATATTCGTGTTGGGAAGTTACAAAATACTAGTACAACAACTATGTATATATTTCAAAGCGACTTCGATCTTGAAACACGAACAGAACACTGGTCTTCTTTCCATTCAGTTTAGAATCGCAAAAAACTTCTCTATTTAAGGAAATAATTACCTCCTATCAATATCGCTTAAGGTTGCAGACAAGTGTCCCTCTAGGATACGACTAAGTCTCGACAAACTCGAAGAAAAGTGAATAGAATAAGTTCCTTGGATTCTTCTTTGATGTAATAAAGAAATTCGGTTTCTCTTTGGATTTGTGTTTGAATGAATGATAGATTAGTTTGTGAAGGATTGAAGATGAATATATAGAGGTTGAATGATCAAAAATCATCCAAGGAATGTATTTAAACGCATAAGAATGCGCTTGGTGGATGAAAGGGCACGAACCATGTCAGTTATTCAAAATGAGACATGGCCTAACTCGGGCCGTGCTTCGTGATCATGGAGAAATTGAGCCAAGGCCTAACACGACCTACCCTACAAATAAAGTTTGGGCAAAAAATATAGGGTCGCATGCATCATGATATTTGGTGTTTCATCCGGCATAGTTTGTATGTTTAGTCCTACTACCCCACTCACTTCACTTTCCATCCAACTAAAGAAGTAAGGGGAGGTCCTACTTATAAGGACACTCATGCTCGATAAGAATTCCAATGTGGTTTTGGTTTCCAAACAATCACATTGCTCCCTTTTTGCTTCAACACATATAATTAAGTTTCTACACAAATTTAATCATTCTCATACACCCCTAACAACATTTAGGGAGCAATTCCAACAATTCATGGTACAAATGTGACAAGTAAAGAGCCCTGTTTGTTCCTTGTGTTGCCTTTTGCCTCAAAGTTCAGATCTTGAGACATGGCTTGAAAATCTTGAGGCGTGGAGATCTTGTCATGCTTGGAGATCTTGAGACGTGGAGATGAAGATCTTATGGCGTGTTCCTTGCCTTGTTCTTATCCGAGGAAGAACTCAACTTTGGCCCATATATAAAAGCAGGCAGGGGGCAAATAATATGGCACAGAGGTGGAAAACACATAGGAAATAACTTATCCTTGTATTTCACAGAGACCATATACACTGTTTGAGATTTTCGAGAGATTTTGTGGAGAAGCTTAAAGCTTCTTAGTCTCATTAGGCTGTGATCTCGAAGTCAGGTATAGCCTTCTTTGTATCTTCCCGTTTGACTAGTGGATTTTCTCGTCGTTGGCGACTGCCCGTAGTTTTCTCCCGTAAGGGTTTTCACGTAATAATAAGCATTCTGTTGTAAAATAATAAGCGTAGGAGATAAATAAGTGACTATTAAATGATGGTAATAAGTCATATTTTTTACACAGTGTTCCGATGAGTAGTGATCCGATGTGAATAGTGTTTTGGGGAAAATTTTCAGTGCAATGACGCCTATGTAATTTGATGTGGAAAAATTCGATGGCACAGACATATTTGGACTTTGGAGAGTGAAAGTTGTTGTCTTATTAACCTAAGAAGGAATCAAAGAGGTTCTTGAAGGCGTTGATAAGTTATCGAGAGAAGATAAGACAAATTCTTTCATCATCGACTTCTTGAAGACTTCGAACATCTTTGGGTTATTGCCAGTGAAGATCATATCGTCCACGTAGATATATATGACCATAACATCTCCTCTGCTCATCTTGGTGTATAGAGAATGATCACGGGGACTCTTCTGGAACCCATTCTTCTCGAAGTAGGAATCGATCTGCGTATTCCATGCCCTGGGCACTTACTTTAACTCGTATAATGCCTTCTTCAACCTGTATACCTTGTCTTCTTGGCCTCTCTTCTGATAACCTGACGGTTGCTGTATGTACAACTCTTCTTCTAAATAGCCATTTAGAAATGCCGATTTCACATCGATTTGGTAAATACTCCATTTTCATTGTGCAACTAGTACAATGATCAGCCTAATAGTGTCCATCCTTGTTATGAGAGCAAAAACTTCTTCATAGTCAATACCTTCTTGTTGAACATACCCCTTTGCGACTAGCCTGGCCTTGTACTTCTTCATCTTGCCTTCTGGGTTGGTCTTTTTTCTGTACTCCCATTTGACTTCAATGGGTTTATATCCTTTTGATACCATCGTCAACTCTCACGTGTCATTTCTTTTGATTGAATCGATCTCCTCGTCCATGGCTTTTCCACTTTGATTCTTGTGCAGCTTCATTGTAAGTGATTGGATCATATTCTACCATTAAGCAGAATAGCTAGTAATCTTTCCTCATTTCAATGGGCTTAGTCTCATCATATAAGCCTCTAAGACTTCTCATCTTTCGAGGTGCTCCCCCTGAAGAGCCACCTTCACTTGAGTTGGAAGTTGACGATGTCGTCGATGACAAAGGCATAGAGATAACTGATAACAGAGCTTGGCTAGCTGGCGAACTCTGGGCCTGTTCATCTTGGGTTTCTTCTAGGCTCTCATTTTCTACATCGAAAAATATTCCTTTCTTCTTCTCCTCATCATTCCAATGCCAATAGTCTTCTTCAACGAACTCGATGTCTCTTGAAAAATATTCCTTCATTTTTCTTCATCAAAAAATACTCTTGTTCATTGTGCAACTTATATGCCATCGTTCTCCTGTCATGTCCAACGAAGATGCATTTATCACCTCGATCATCTAGTTTCTTTCTTCTCTGCATCGGAACATGTGCATATGACATGTACCCAAACATCTTCAGAAGGTTGACGCTTGGCTTCAGAGTGCTCCACATCTTCAAAGGTGTCATGAGTCAGACACTCTTAGTCGGACATCTGTTGAGAAGATACACAGCACAATCAATATCTTTGATACCAATTTGATAGAAAAAAACTACTTGAGATATATTTATTGAGAAACTTCACAACTTAGACTTCTACCTTGGTTCTTGATTATTGAAGACAAGAGAGGAGTTTGGTATTTCCTAGGCATAAATCTTCTTCTTATATAGTACCTAAGTTCTATACCGTAAACAATATAATTTATTACCATCATTTAATAGTTACTCATTTATCCCCTACGCTTATTATTTTACAAACAGAACTCATCGTCATTTATTGCAACCAACACTCTTTATTCTCAGAAAAGAAATTTCTGAAGTAAAACAGAAATACGGGGAAGGTTTGCATGAATATTAGGAGAGATTCAAGAGACTGTGTGCAAGATGTGCGCATCACAGCATTGCTAAGAACTTGCTTATTTACTACTTTTATGAAGAGTTGTAACCAGAAGATCAGCACAGAATTAATGTTTCTAGTGGTGGCACCATAACAAATAAAACACCTACTGAAGCAACAAAATTTGGATACCCTAGAGATGAAAGGGATGATGGAGGAAGTTCGAGTACAGATAAAAAGTTGGATACCCTTACAACTTTGATCACTCAACTGGTAATCAATAAAATTCATGCACAAGTAAAGCTTGTGAATTTTATAATAGTGTTGCTCATCCAATTGATACATGTCCTATTCTTTATGAGGAACAAGCTAATGCAGTGAGATTCTCGGGGCCACCAAATCAAACACGGAGTCAGTGGAATTATAATGCTGATCAACCATGGAGGAACCATCCAAATTTTAGATGGAGTAATAGCAATAATGTTTTAAATCCACCTAAAGCTCAAAATAATCCCCCTCTTGGTTTCTATAAAAATCAACAACAGCCTTTTCAAAATAATCAAGGGTCGTCTCTTGAAGACCTTGTTAAGACTTTGGCATAGACTCAGCTACAAAATAATGGCTGAAAATTCACAGACCAAATCTAAGATGAGTAATATTGAGAATACTGTCGTTCCACTTGCCTCTGACATGAGCTAATTGAAGGTTAGTTTAGACAACAAACTTCCTTCTAACCACTCAATCCTAGAGAGAACATCAATTCTTTAATGTTAAGGAGTGATAAGAAATTGAAGGAACCTGAGTCAAAGTCTAAGGAAGTTTAAAATGAATAGGAAGCAATTTCTGATGTGGATCAAGATGGAGATCAAACTCAGAAAATTCCAAGATTTGATCTAATCATCAAATCTGTCGCCTTTGTCTCTATTTCCCAATCGTTTAGTTAAAAATAAGAAAGACAAAATGGAAAAGGATATTTTTGAGCTTTTTAAGAAGGTGGAGGTGAATATTCCCTTATTGGAGCTATTGAGCAAGTTTCTAGATATGCCAAATTTTTAAAGGAGCTTTGCACCAATAAGAAGAACCTTAAGGGTCATGAAATAGTAATGATAGGAGAAAACGTTTCTGTAGTTTTAGAAAAGAAGTTGTCTCTTAGGCAAAAAGACTGGTATGTTTACTATAGCATATACCATAGGTAGTGCTGAAAATAATGGCTTAAAATTCACGGATCAAATCTAAGATAAATAATATTGAGAGTATTGTTGCTCAACTTGTCTCTGACATGAGCCAACTAAAGGCTAGTTTAGAGAACAAAGTTCCTTCCCAACCACTCAATCCTAAAGGGAACGTCAATGCTATAATGTTGAAGAATGGTAAGGAATTGAAGGAACTTGAGTCAAAATCTAAGGAAATTGAAAATGAGTTGGAAGCATTTTCTGATGTGGATCAAAATGGAGATCAAACTCAGAAAATTCCTGGAATTAATCCAATCATCAAACCTGTCACCTCTATCTCCATTTCTCAACCTTTTAGCTAAAAATAAAATAGGTAAAACGAAAAAGAATATTTTTGAACTTCTTAAGAAGATGGAGGTGAATATTCCTTTATTGGAAGATATTAAACAAGTTCCTAGATATGCCAAATTTTTAAAGGAGCTTTGCACCAATAAGAGAAAACTTAAGAAAGAGCAGTGATAGGAGAAAACGTTTCTGCAGTTTGTCAAAAGAAGTTGCCTCCTAAGCAAAAAGATCTTGGTATGTTTAATATACCATGCATCATAGACAGTGTTGAAATTACGAGATGTATGATTTTATATAATATACTGACAAATACTAGTAAGATATTTTAAATTGTTTTATGAAGAGTGAAATTCTGTACTTTTTATATGACCAAAATCAAAACTGAATGATTCACCTTGCTCTGATTCATTAATCCACGGCCCTAGGAGACTGTTGTGGCATATATCTCAACCCCGCCGTCCGCCAGGAACTTCACCGGAGATTAATCCTGGGGACTACTACGAAGCTACCAACCATGACAGTATTCGAGTGGCCAGCCCCACTTCCATCGTCCTCACCGGAAAACACAACTGTGATTACAAATGCAGAATCACCGTCTTTGCATGATCTTCACAAGTACATGCCGCCGGAGCTGTTGATCATGATCCTCTTACAACAGCCCCTTAAACCCTGGTTAGGCTCAGGTGTGTCTCAAAAGACATATTTTGTTTTTATGCATCTCAAAGTTTCATCAAAAAACAAAAAGAGGCTCTTTATCAGGAATACATTCTCATCAAAAAGTCGAGCTTATTTCAAGTACTCAATGCGAATGCTTTGTTGGAGAAGCGCTCCGACCTTCCACTGCCTACTTTGAGACATTATGATACCATCAAAATCAGGGGGTATGTTAATGGTGTTGCCTTGTTGACTATGGAGAAACATGTTGTAGTTCAACGGGGCTACATTATCTATGATTGCGTGCTAAAGCTGTGGAATCCTTCCATCAGGAAGTCAGTTCAGCTGCCCCCGTTGCCTCAGTATGATCTTCTGGAAATCGCCCTCTGCTACTATCCCTCCACCAATGACTATAAGGGGATAGCATTCAAGAGCAAGTCACTTGAGATCTACACCGTCAGCATTGGGGTTTGGAGAAAAAAGCGGTTGATGATATATGGCGATGCTAACAGCTGTGATGATAGTCCGCATGTTCATTCTGAAATGATTTCCCCTGCGTATCTCAATGGGGTAATCTATTTAATAGGCGCCGCCTCGTGGTTCGTCTCTTTTGACGTGGTCTCTGAAATGTATAAGAAGTCCAGGAAATTGTCTCACCCTGATGAAGGAAGAAGCTCCGCGAGCAATCTATCTATCATCCCTTGCATACTTGGCGTGGTACCTTACCTCCAGTACCATTACCATTAGCATATGGTTGATGGACGGGAAGATGCCCACTACAGCTGGTACAGAGAATTACACCTGGACTAAAGTTATCACGCTGAAGTTAAGAGGACATCTTGGTGGTGGGTTTTATCATCCCCGGTTTACAGCCTTCACAACTAAGAGGGGGAATTTGTTGGTCTTCCGTCCATCCTGCTCGGTGATATCTTATCCTTACATAAACAGACAACGGGTTCAGACTCTTTATGATCAAGGAGACTACGCCTTCTCTATCATGGGCGAGTACGTCGAAAGCTTAGCATTGCTCCCAACACAGAAATCCAAAGAGAAGAACCGAATAAAAACTCGGTCCTTCCATAGATAAACACATTGAGCATATTAGCTTGTAGGATTCTGTGATTCAAACGCTGCCTGTAGAGTCTAGGGTGTCAATAATTCAGTATCTGAATTACTTGCACTTGAAAATAGTGAAGTAAAAAATAGCAACACACGGGTTGGTTAGATTCAAATTTCCGTAGTTCGGATATGTTTAATAGTGCTGAATTCATTCCCTTCATTACCTTAATATCCTCTGCATGCATTTTTGTACATGGTGAACTGCATTAACTGTGTCATCTAGACAGAAGATAGGCAACCACAACATTGCTCCAAAAATAAACAGAAGAGCAAAGGAGAATGCAGTAATCAACCAGGTAACTGAATTATCCACGATTACGATAGATCAACATCATCTTGTGATCAACACAGAATCAAGACCATAACATGTCCGAGAGACAAGCCCATCTAAGTCATAACTGGAAAAAACCGGCGAGGTACAAAAGTATACCTGAATACAATGTCATCATTAGAAATACTATCAGGTTACTTCTTTGGGGCCTTTTTCTTTGCAGCAATTGCAACCCTCCTGCCCTTTAGAGTCCTAGTATTGTTCTTTGTTCGCTGTCCACGGCAAGGCAGTCCCATGATATGCCTTCTACCCCGATAACATTGAATGTCCTTGAGTCTTTTGATTGCTAATGCATTGAATCGCCTCTGCCCATGATACAAAAACACAAATGAAACTACTATCACATTACAAGTGCCAATGGAAATTAAATGTTATTCATCCTGCTTAGCACAGGGTATAGAAAGGATTAGGACATGAACTTTCAATCTCTGACTTACTTTTTCTTGTCAATAAGAGAGAGAAAAGTGCTCCTCTTACATAATTGGCTAACTAAAACGAGTTCGAAGCTAATGTGTTTTACAAATAGGGACAAATAATAGGACTACACATTTCGAGTGTGACAAAACCTGATCAAAAATTACTCCGTCAATAACATACATGAAATCTCCAAACCAACCCCAGATTCAGGTAGACTACAAACTGGTTTGGCGTACCCTAAAGGCCTAAACCCCATTCCAGTAGCAGAGACAGAAATATTGTTCTACCTCTAAACCACAAGGGATTTCAATACAAATCCTTTACATCAAACTCTGATTTCAAGGAATTGGTTAAACAACATAATTGGATACAAGAGGATTTCACCTCACGGTCCAATTTTCATCACGTGAAGCTGAACTTATTTTCATCACTGTGGCACAATCCAAACACCACATTTTGACTCTTCCTCATGATTCATAAATCCATTCCTGATGAAGTCGTCTCCATTATCAAAAGCAACCAACACTAGCAAAGCCTTGAGCTTAAGCTAAAAGGATCTCCAAATTTCACAGTTCACCATATCAAACTGCATCTTCCATTTCATCCTACCCTAAAACCACCTACACTTGATCAAAAACCATCCCAATAAACCTCACAACACCGCGAAAATTCACTCTCCCAACCACAACTCCGACATCAACAACACTAAGAAATCACATGGTATTATTCGATCAACCAACCGCATCAGAATCAATGAACAAGAAGTTGTCAAGAAGTTATACCAGGTCGCCCTCAATAGTGTACTTATTGACTTCGTCCCTAAGAGCAATGATCTCGTCCTCGGACAAGCTATCGGTGAGCTTGTTCTCGAAGCCCAAATCGTTGAGTATCTGCTTGGACCTGGTGCGACCGATGCCGTGAATGTACTGAAGAGCCACCTCCACCCTCTTCTTGTTCGGGATCTCGACTCCGCCGATACGCAGGCACGTGATCCTCAACCCCGTCACCTACACCACAGATTAGAGCGAATCAGAGAGAGAGAGAGAGGATTTGAATTTGGGGATCGAACTGGGGGAAATTTAGGTGTGGTTTGTTGGTGGGAAGAGTGTAGAATAATACCTGGGGAGAGATTGTGGTGCGGCGGAATGAGACGAAGTTGGAGTGCCTGGTGGGGGCGGCGACGGCGGCGGCGGCGATGGTGGGGAGAGGCCGCGATGGGGTGGTTAACAGCGCCTGCGCCATGGCTACTGTGGCAGTGGAAAACGGAGATGCGAACAAGAACAGAGGATGAGTTAGTTGAAGGCTATCGTCCCTTATCGGCTGGCTTATCCACATACCCAACCACACTTGTACTACTATCATGCTCCTTTTAACTTTTAACATGGTCAATATGTAATTAGTATTGGTATAACATATCAATTTGTGTAAGTGTTACGAATATTTGACAACAGATTTTATTAGACAGATTAAAATATTTTAAAGATACAAATTACTACTAATTATATGTAAAGATTTCATTTGAGTGTTATATGTTGTTTTTTTGTTCTTCCTCTAGAGAAAATGTGACCGATGAAAAACTACTATGAAAATATGAATTTTTTTTTTTCTTGGCTCAATCTCAATATATTAAAAGCTTTGCTAGAATTAAGAATGTAAGGTGAAAACTGAATGATACTCTCAAATGAAACCATAGATCAATAAGATTTATCGCTCATCATATAGCATCAAAGGAACTTATTGCGTAACACGTAGACAAAAGAGCTGTCATGTATCAAAAGAACTTATTGCTGTCATGGATCAGCAATAACAATGACAGACATGGTTGTTGCCATATTTCTTGCAAAATCCACCCCTTTCACAATCGTTGATGCAGAACTTCCAGCATTTGCCATCACTGCCCGGAGCATCATCGACCCCGGGTACACAGCTCCCGAGCTCCCAGTGATCCTTGCAGCAACGGTCGTGATTGCACCAGCTCACCTCCTGCAACCAGAACAAATAGCGGAACACATAGATATGGTTACATGAATCAACTGAAGACGAGTGCTTAGAGTGAAAATGTATCAGTCGAATGAATATCTAGTTGGTTATACCCATCAAGAGGAATCCAATGAGAAACAGAGCAAGAAATTTGGTCGACATTGTGTTCTTTTCTGCACGAACTAGGTAGTATTCTAAGCTCTTGTATGCAAATCGTACTGATGGGTATGATGGCCAGGAAAGAGAATTTGCCCTATTTATATAGGGTGGTAAGTGATCTTATACGATAAGGAAGTTGATTAGGCTTTGAAATATGCATGCATTTGATTGATTAGTGGTAGTTCAAAGGGCAATTTGCATTAACACAGGACAAATTCTAAGGGCACCATATATATGCTGCATCAATGATCAATGCACAGCTCGGAACTCGAAGGTTCACACTTTCGGGAACTATTTGATGCATGAATAATCAGCGTATAAAAAATTTTAGATGATAAAACCATTATGAGCATATATGCAACAATGCCCGTCTTCGCTCTGTAAAAGATGGAGATCAATGCATACACACACAATAACCAGCTCTTGATGAGATTAATTTGCTAATGAATCTGATCATTGCATACATCTCATCTTCGTCATATCATCTCATCTCTTAATTGTATCATCCAATTCCCGCACTTTTGTAATCCATCAAACAATGAAAAGTTAGCAGCAGTTTTCGGAGCGGGCGAGTAGCATGGCACCAGGCCACCTGGACTATAAGTCCAAAGCAAAGCACAATTGCAATGGCATGCAAAGAGCAAGGATAATGCAACGCTGCTCACAGCAATTTGTATATAATAGCATAAGAATTATTTCGAAAATACATAGAATAAATTAGTTAATGACCGATATACACAATCCAATAAGACAGTCCCGAACAATGACCAAGATACTCAAACTACCATCTTGGACTAGGTCGAAGCTAATAGTCGAGAGAACAACACCACAACTTATGACACTAAATAACACCAATCAGACCGGCGGCAATAGTTCTTGAACACAAACTTCTAGCTTGATATAGACACCATACGAACCAGAGGGTGGCGCAAAAGATCAATACCTAGCCGGCTCAACCACTAAGACAACAATTGAGCACTCCTAATTCTCATCTCAGTCGCCTCCTGCGTCGTACAACCAGCAATCGTCGAACACGGTCATGTATAGAACGCGCAGGACGAGCAACCTGCCCATATAAAGATGTCTCTGGATCCATTTCATAGTCCTCCCTGACGAAATGGGGAACCCTTCCAGATGCACGGCTCAGGAAGACCCCACCATTCCGTGAACCATGTCTTCCATGATGGACCAAATCATCATCATCTCTGTATAAATCTGAATCCGAATCACTATAGAAATCATCATAGTTCGTCTCAATCACATAGTCACCTGAAATGATTGCACCGGGCATGGTTGCTGTGATGGTGCTTATGGCATCCCTCCGTTCTCTTTCTCCTTCTAGAACTTTCCACTTCTTCTCCAGAACCGGATCCACTTCTCTCGGCCTCGAGAATGGATGCTCCGTCCTGACATGCTTCCTCAGCTGCTTGTAGTTGCCAACAAATGAACAGCCATCCTGCACACAAGGCCTCTTCTTCTTATTTAGGTACTCACGAGCGGGTTCGACCACTGTCCACCCCTTAACCTGCCCTCGGCAGAGTGGGCACAAAAGCTGGGTTACTTCTTTATTTTCATCATGGCATCCAAATGACTCCTCAGAAGTATCCAAAGGTTTCACATTCTGCGCAGAAGTTAGCTTTGTGTATGCTTTTTTGTATTGAGTAAGACAATTTGACATCCGACAGCTAGTGGCACACATATAAGGGCGGCAGCCTTTGTTGTAAGAAGAGCAAAGCAAGAGGACAGCATTGTGAGGGAATTCCATGCAAACAGAGCAAGGAGTAGCTTCCCAGTCTTTCTTCTGTGAAGTTACAGAATGTTTTTTCTTGTTTGCATGCTTTGAAACCTTCTTAGAGCCTACTGTTAATTGATGAGGGTTCTTTTTGCAGCTTTGACAGTTTGTCTCGAGCGGCCTCACTTTGCTAATTTTTGCCATTTATAATCCTGACCTGAAAGCGGGGAAGAGATATCACATGAAAGAGGTTTATTAGGAAGAATCATGCAAAAGCCAACAGTATAACAACAAGGAAACAAGTATTGCAGTAAGTTGTAACAGCTATGTTACTTTTTATGTATGGCGTTCAAGCAGCAATTAAGCATGAAACCCCTGCCAGAGACGCAGATAGATGGCACCCAGCTCTTCTAACGAAGAAGGCACAAGTATAAGTTCAAAATGGGGCCAGGAATAGAGGTCCTAAGGCAGTGCTTTATGTTGTTATGTTGAAAACATCGATATCAATAATAGCTTCAGGAATGCAAACACAAGAAAATTCTTCTGCCCAACAAGAAATACCAAAGAATTTCAAACCCAGCATGCTTACTTTACCTTGCCTAGAAATCAACATGCTTTTCCTACATTGGCTCCAAAAAAGCACCACACCAGATTACCAGAATACACTAGCAAGCGCAAAGCATCCCTATAAGCGCTATCTCACTCTCTAGAAGACCTTCGATGGTCCGATGTAGTAAAAAGAAACATAACAAACATGGTTCTGAAGAATCACAGGTATAGTGAGCAAAGAAGCAGGGGAAAATAACTACATCATATAAAAACAGTTTGGGACGAAGTGGAGAATTAAACGTCTTCTTTTTTGAAACAGGAGAATTAATCTTCTTTACTCTCTTCCTAGCAAAGAATTGAATAATATATCTTCCCAAAAATAAAATTCGAATTAATCATATTAGGAAACAAGAAACCAATGTGAATCACTTCAACAAGTTGAAGAAATGTTCTCGCTCTCTACTACAGTGACTAAAAAAAACACATGCTTTAGTATGCAATTTTTTTTTTTTTTTAATATTGGCATAGAGTGACTCTCCTCATCTCACTGTAATGGTCAGATGCCTATACTAAAAATCATCAGATTTTACAAATGATCTACTCAATCCTAATTCATTGAAATGTTGTTTTGAAACAAATGCGTTCTTTTCACTGCATCCCCTCCCAAAAGGAAAAGAGGAAAAAAAAATGTCAAAACTCAAATACTCTATTGCCAACCACTGACCTTTGATTAACCAGGTAATGCTCCAAATTTCTCCAAGAAATAGATGGGTGAGGGCATATTGACCATGATCATCAAGGTGACCAATGGAAATAATCAAGCCTCAAAAGACTTCATCATAATCGAATTAAATCTATGATGACGGTATTATTCTAACCTGGCAACAGAAACGCTGAACTCATCCCACCTTGTTCATAACCAGGAAAGTAACCTCACAATCGCCGCTAAAAAAATACTTGCACACATAAGGAATTCAAAGACAACAATACCATAGAGCGAAAATCATCTACCCAGAACCTCACAGTCGCCGCTAAAAAAATACTTGCACACATAAGGAATAAAAAGGCACCAATACCATAGAGAAATAATCATCTACTAAGCATATAAAGAAAGGGAAGAAAATGATCAGGAAGCCAATGCCAAACCTATAAAAGACAATCCGAAAAAGAAAACAACAGCGAATACGATTCCAATCAAAAGGTTCAAAGAGGATTGGACTCCCCGGAATCGGAAACCCTATCGGAACTGTCATCGACCAAGAAACAACGAGAAAAGCAGAATCGAAGAAAGGGAAACCGTAGAGAATATAGAAATGGAAAGAATCTCATGCCTTGTCGACAACGAGGAAGGATTGGATTGATCGCTAACCGCGATTGGGAGGACTGCAGATTCGAAATTGCATTGATGACAAGAAAGAGACAGAGAGAGAAAGAGTATAAATGGAGGAGAAGAGGGAGACGGATGTGTGGGCCGAGAGAACTCAGTAGATGTGTATAGAGAGAAAGAGGAGTGGGCTTGCGAAACACGTCATGTCGTCACTTTCACGCCATCTCTTCTCTTCTTCGTACGACCGCCCAATGACACAAATGGATGGATGAATCTGAAATCTCTAACTTTTTCCTTCGTGAAATATTCCATCCCTTTGTAACAGTGTAATTTGACATCATTACTATGCTTTTCCTTTTTCCTTTTTTTTGCAATACAAATTAATCTATATTACTGGATGATGATCCATAACATGTGTTGGTTAGAAAATGTTATCCAGTCAAGAATATCGTATCGTTCATCTGTTAAATTTTAATAAATTACGAGATATTCACTATAAAATTTAATAAAAATTCGTTATTCTTTATCCCGGAAGCTAAAAAAATGTGAAATTACGATCGTGGTCTTGATTAAAAATAGAATTATATTCGTTATTTGTAATCCCGGATGACAAGATATTCGTTGTTCTTTATCATGGATAAACGAAACAAACCAATAAAATTTTGACACATTTCAAAGAGAAAATGCCAGGGTGAAGGTGATCATTAATTTAAAAAAATGGTAAAAAAAAATTACTAAGGTGAAGAGATAAAGTCATCCATTGAAATTTACCTCGGATGAAACACGTGTCTATGTATTTTAGAATTCTATGCTCATTGAATTCCACCTGCATCTGGTGAAATTTAATATAAAAGTGTCAAGACTTTAACTAATCAGAACTACACACGTATCTATCTTTCAGATATTTCAGATCTAGAAGTGATGGTCAACAATAATCCGATCCAAAGAAATGAAATCGAGAAGTGATTACGAATTCGAAGATGAAGAAGTCTTGACTTCCAATAATCCGATCCAAAGAAATGAAATCGAGAACTCGGAGCCCTACGAAGATAAAACGTTCAACACATTGCAAGAAGCGGAGACATGTTACAAAGTTTTTGTGAAAAACATGGGATTCCAGGTGAAGATTAAGACCAGTAGAAAACGCATGCGTTCAGAAGATTTATGTTCAAGAATGTTTACTTGTTGATTGGCGGGAAATCAATAGAAAACAACGAGCTAGAGGTGAAGGAAAAAAAAAAAAAGAAAATGAGATCGTGTACAATGCATCAGTTGCAAAGCGATAATGTTCATCGTCCATCGTCCGACGAAAGACATTTGGGTCGTTACAAGGTATGAAAAAGGGCATAATCATCCTCTAGTTTCTCCTAACAAAGTGAATCTTATACCCATAAGAGAAAATATTACTCCAGTTACGAGATCTTTGATTTCTCTTATGGAAAAATCGGGAATTGGGACGAGCAAAGATCTTTGGTTTCTCTTATGGAAAAATCGGGAATTGGGACGAGTAGAATGATGAACGTGCTTTCGGTGCAAGCCGGAGACATCACAAATGTCAAGTTTTCTGAGAGAGATGTCCATAATAAGGTTCACGATTTGAGAAATTATTTGGGATGATAATATCGAGGATGCATAGTCTGCAGTAAACTATTTAAAGAAGCTCAACAATGATGGAATGAAAAACTATTTTATCGTTACAAGACCGACTCGGAGAACAGAATCGAAACAATTATTTGGGATGACTCAAGATCTCGAATGGCTTACGAATGTTTGGTGATGCAGTTACTTTTAATATCGCATATCGAATGAACAAGTACTTTATGCCTTTTGCGTCGTTCATCGGAGTGAATCGCCATTATCATTCGATCCTGTTTGGTTTTGCACTATTGAGAGATGAAAACGAAGAAACCTTCGAATGGGTGTTCAATACTTGGTTGGAAGCAATGAAGAACAAAGCTCCCAAGGCAATCATAACTGATCAAGATAGGACGATGGGCAATGTTCTCTTGGCACATCAATTTGAAATATCCAGAGAAGCTACATCAAGTTTATTCTCGCCATTCAGACACGTTTAAATCGGATTTTCATATTTGTGTCTTGAAATCACTAACAATTGAGGAGTTCGAAGCATGATGGCGATAGTTGTTGATCAACTATGGGTTGACAGACAATGAATGGTTACATTCTCTGTACTTGGTGAAAGAAAAACTTGATTCTGGTATATTCAAAATGTTTTTTTACGACCGGAATGCGCACCACTTCGAGGAGAGAAGCTATGAATCATTTCTTCGATCAATATGTTAACATCTCGACTAGGATGAAGGATTTTATTATGAGATCTGAAAAAGCGTTAGAGAAACAGTATTCTCGGGAAAGAAAGGCAGATTATAAAACGATCTACAAGAGTCGTACTATGATTATGCATTCCGCTTTAGAAGTTCATGGTACAAGGGTGTACACGAAGTAGATCTTTCGTAGATTTCAGATCGAGCTTCAAAAGGCAAATTGGTATGTGCTGCTGAAGGAGTCAATGTTTGAAGATGTCGATGTATATAAGACGACCAACGTCTTTGATCCTAGAGTAAATGAAGGAGGTATAGATTGGCTCATCACACGAAGATTGACGTCATCACCTATACTTGTTTGATGTTCGAGCATTCAGGTATGATTTATCGACATCTGTTAAGGTTTTTTGATATCAATTGCAATACTAAGTGTAACGCCCTAAGATTTCCTGTCCAAAGTTTCCTTCGAAGCAAGGCGACAAGAATACAAGGATTTAAGTATCAGAAACATAGGATCTAGAAATAAATATCCAACTTACATCGTCTTGTATTACATTAAAATCAATATCTAGAAAGTAAGGGCAATATTACAACAAGTCGAATTTATTCATCTTTGCTGAGTAACAGACCCTTCCTCGGATCTTTATTACCTGAAACGAACACGTAACCGTGACCTCGAAAGCCCAATAACACAGAATACACGTCCATCTCAGGGGTCCAGCATGCTTATTATATCATGCGTTTCCCATACGCAAACAGGATGCAATGCAACCAACACCGAGTAATCATATGCCAAACAGAACGTATAAATTACACACAAGATAATATCTCAAGTCAAACAGATTAATCCTTTTCTATCATCAATAGCCTTTATTAGGGTTTTTAAGGCTCGTCTATATTTCGTGTCAAGTCATATTAATTCTCATGACTTTTACAGGTTAATGTCATGCTCTGTCATGCCATATTGATTCTCATGATTTTTGTAGGTTAATGACATGGTTTGTCACGTCATAATAATTCTTATGATTTTTACAAGCTAATAACATGAGATGAGTTATAGTAGGAATTTTATGTTACCAGTATCGTCATACTAATAACAATTAAACAAACAGGATGGTCGCTACAGTCGACCCAGGACGGTTAATGATAACCAAACACGGTCATCAATTATATTTCAATTGATACCGATGCGTGCACGTGAAGGGGGTTTCTATCCCTCCCTAGCTAGTTCAGGACCCGTAACTCTCCCACTTATTGTCATTTACAGGAATGTCTTCATGTTCAGGTTTTCAAGATTTTCAGGTAGGTAGCATGAAATTAACCGTATTAATTTCATGTACGACAGGATTCAAGATTTTCAAGGTTCACAAGATTCTGAAAGATTTCAGGCATGTACCATGAAATTTATTACTTAATTTCCATGTACAGTAAACATCGGTTTTGACATTCATATTTCAAGATTTTCAGGCATATAATATGATATTAATCATATTAATCCATGAATAGCACGCAATTATCATGGTGTTCATAATTCATATTATATTTCGTATCGTTCACTTAAATTTTCAGGATTTATAGTTTGTTGCAATAAACATAATCCACTAGCAGAGGATATCACACGTGAAGAGCAAACAAGCAATATTCAGGAATCGTTATTAAAACTCTATAATATTCTACAGATTCCATCGTTACCCTTTTGACAAACAAATCAAGTCAATCAAGTACATCACAATTTTATTTTTTTATTTATCATGCAGGTACGTGATCACCCAAACACATAAATCAAATCACGCATAACTTAGGGTAACGATGTGTGTTACCTCGTCATTTATAATAATCAAGAAAATCCTTCAGACAATCCCAGGCTTAATCTTGCTTCTCAGTATTTGTCGCACCTATAATAATATTGCAACAAATAAAATATTATTACATGATATTCCAGAATAATATACGTAAATGCACCTCATAATGTGTTATTATAACACATTATGATAAATCATGTTATATATATATATATAAAAGAAATTATTCCCTCCTCCTCATACTGCCCGAGGAGAACAGTAAACCCGGCAAGGATTTCCGGTCGATTTCAGGCCGATTTCCCGTCGCTAATCCTCTGGGTTTCGTCGACCAAGTCGGCAACCAGGGAGAGTAAAATCGGGCACAGTGGGGCATTGCTCGATGCACGAGAGATGACGAAGGAGAGGAACAGCATGGGTTGTCAGATCTCGTCGGGGTTAGGGTTGCGGTGACACGGTGAGGCCGGATCTAGGGTTGCGGGCGGGGATTCGGGCTTGGTGATGTCGGCTTTAGGCGGGGCTGGATCCGGGAGTGTGCGCGGCGACGTCGGCTTCAAGCGGGGCTGGATCCGACGTGGTGTTCATCGTCGTCGAACAAAGGGGTTGGTTTTGTCCTCGGGTAGCCGAAGTCTAGCCGGCCCTCACTGTTTCCAATGTCAGGGTGGTCGACCGTGGTCGGGAAAAGCATTATCGAGGTCGCCGCTGGACAGGTTGGGCGTGACGTTGCTCCGTCCTTGCAACGGCGGTGATTGTTAGGGTGGACGGAATCCGGTAATACGGGATATAGTACGAGAAAAAGCATAAACGAAGACGAAATCAAAACGAGAGATGAATCTTACCCCTTTCTTTGTCTCTGTTCTATTCATCGCGCTTAGATTACTGCTGAAGATGCTAGGTTAAATTACGAGATTTACGTGTTTTGAATATTTTTATATCAACAGGTAGTTGAGACTTTTACGAGAGTGGTTGAGATACTTACGGGGCTCTCAAACATTTGAATATAAAATCCTACTGTATTTAAATATATGTTTTTTTCTTTAAAATTACAGGATATTACACTAAGACTCCTGAATACCTTATCCTCGACCATTGGAGAAAAGATGTAGGATCGATGGCCAGAATATCTACGTCTCACAAGATAAGGTGGATTACTCTTTATCACAAACGATGAGGTATAACCATCTATGTCGATCATTTTAGGGTTTGACAATGCTGGCATCTTGTTCGGACAGGGCTACAACTATGCTTTGGAATTAGTAGAAAGGGAAGAGATAAGTATTTTGAAGCTCATCTCTGATCCTGATGAAATAGATGGAGTGTCTCTAGAAGACCAAGGGAATACAGTCTATCAAGAGTTGAAAAATATAGAAGATGTCGATGATGTCATCTTGGATCCAGTTATGTCTCAAACAAAGGATCGCAAGAAGAAAACACATATCAAACGTGGGATTGAACAAACGCGGAGTGTTAAGCAACTTAGAAAGTGTTCCCTGTGTAAAGGTTACATAGATCACGTAGGAGAAATCATGACAAAGTTATGGCACAAAGATCATCCGAAATATCCATAGAAGATAAGTGATTGTATCGTGTTATGATTAATGGCTGTAGATGATTATAATCACAAGAATAATGGTTTCTGGACAACGTTGTAATGCTGGATTGTTGGATGATTGTATGAATAATGCTTTTGTCTTCTTCTTCTTTTTTGGATAAAAATAAACCCTAACCCTTATCAAACCCTAACCCTTAACAAATCCTAAATGCCTAACAAAACCTAACCCATTAACCAACTTTGTCCCAAAAATGAGCCTTGTCCCATTCAGTAAACCTTTCCACGGAAAGTCAGCAATGGGAATAAAAAAAACTATAGATGTGGCTGCCACGTGAAAAGAAATTTTATGAAATTAATGCGTTTGACTCATTCAATGCATCCGTTGTTCTTTTTAATAAAGGAATCCGTTTTACTTTCCAACGGAGGTAAGATTCCCCTATAAAAATCACCCAAGTCCCATCAGTTCCTCAAGAGTCCAGAATG
The DNA here is from genome assembly GCA_001925005.1 of Drosera capensis. Classification (NCBI taxonomy): domain Eukaryota; kingdom Viridiplantae; phylum Streptophyta; class Magnoliopsida; order Caryophyllales; family Droseraceae; genus Drosera; species Drosera capensis. The sequence goes on from LIEC01010719.1 coordinate 61,459, forward strand.
TTTTCTTATCAAAGATCACGACCACGTTTCCTTAACATCACCATGTTATGTATATGGAACAAAGACAAAATTTGGGCTGTCTCATTTTTTGTCAGAGATGTTTCTTTTGCTGCTTGTATAAACCATGTTCGTCCATTTTGTATTTAGTGGAAGTGCTCGAATCAGTCATGACACAAAATGGATGAAAACTCTTTGGATGATCATCAGTCACGATGATCATTCGTAATATGCAGGTGGCACTTATTTCATGTTGTGTCGAGCCATCGAGGAAGTTATATGAAACACAACATGAGTGAGCCATCTGGGGTACTTTACAACCGATGTTATAGACGAAAAAAGAGATAAAAAAATGCCGTAAATAATTTTCGTTGAACTTTACAACAGAAGCTATACACCATCCATTGAAATGTTCCACGGATGAGCTTAATTAAACCCACAACAGAACGTTTGTCTCTTCATTCTCCTCATATTCAAATACTGAACTCTCAGACCCTTCGTCCTTCTGCGATTCTTATGATTCAAACATCATTCTCTTAGATAATAAGGTAATTTAACTTGCATGAATCCGACATTGTTGTTTTTATTTAGGGTTTGTATCTGTTGTTCTTTTTTCCTGAAGCATTTTTGTTCAATGTTGAGCTTGGAATCGACCATGGATGATCTGAATCCCGGACCCCTCAACAATTCCATACTTTGGGATCAAAATAAATATATTTCGGATGCTATATTAAACCACATCGTTGAGTATTTTTGTGAATTTCTTGCATATTTTTCGTGAATATATTTTTGTGAGTATGTGAACATATTTTCGTGAGTATGGAATCATTTATTGAGATAAACTTCATGACTCAGATAGTGCTTGACATATTTTCGTGAACATATTTTTGATCGAGGAATCATTTGCTGAGATAAACTTCATTTGGAATTTTTTGATTGTATGAAATTGTAATCGTGATCGTGAATTTTTTTATTGTATTTTCATTAATATCATTAGGACAGAGGGGTGATTGTCTCGGATTAGGCAACGACATTCTTGACCGGTTGAGACTTGAATGGCATCTAGAGACATTGGATCGAGGCAACCAATTTCAGCGCCTTCATTCATCCCGAGTATTTCATGCGTAATGATGCATTCTTGTTTTCGGTCATGGTGGAGCGATGACGGAGTACAACCAATACATTTTATTTCTTGATTGGTGAGGTGACGATCACCTTGGAAGATGTTGGTGATATCTTGGGGCTATCGGTGATAGGGAGGCCTATTACTTGGTTGATCGACAAAGTAGTCCTCAACAAACGGGTTTGAGGGAGTTTGACGCCCGGTTCGATAAGGAGTGGCTTACTCATGGAGGTTTTAACTTGATGTGGTTACAAGATATATTTAGTACTCTGCTCGCAGATGCAGAAGACGATATGCTTTGTATTCATACCAAAACATTTCTTTTCTAAGTTTTTGGAGCTATTCTTTGGTTCATATCCGACATGAGTGAGATAGTATCATGGGTATGGGGGGCTATAGTTTTAGTGCGTCTATACCGGGTATTGTATTTCACCTCGTGTAGGACTTGAGCTTCTGTTTCGGGATGCTTGACATTATTGCAGGTAAAAATTCTTTTATGATCATAGGTTGATTGAAAATCTCTTATTTGATTGAAAATGTCTTGAATTCTCTTCTTTCCACGTAGGTGTGGTCGTATGAGCGGATTTCAATCGGGTTACCTATTCCACTTTGCAAAACCAAGAAGGATTTGTCATGGGTCAAACAGTTGCGGACCGAGAAGATCATGAAGAAGGATGAAGAGAAGATGTCAAAGAGACAACCTCGAAGGAAAAACCTGCATCATCATCTCGTTTTTTATCAAGGGGAGTTCAATAGGATGCAGGTATATTCAAAATTGTTTTTTATTCACCTAATACTTTAACTAAGTTTTTTAAATAAAACCTATTGGCCTCTTTGTGTAGTGCAGATCACTTGGAGGCCGTATGCGCAGTTTGACTATTTGTTTGACAAGGACATCTTCATGGTTGTCAAAGTCATGCTGGGATGGCTTATACTCCACTTATATATGAACCGATCGTGGAGTATCAGATGTCGGATAGGGTCATGTGGTGTAACGCCTCGATTTTTAGACAACGGGGACGTCATACCTTGGTATCATACCTTGAAATCCATATGATTGACTCCTTATAAATCTGACGTTGGTGGTCCCAAAACCTTGTATGCTTCTCTCATGCCTATTTTATTTCATCTCCTCATGCTTCTCGTAAGGTCGCTCCACTTTTTCGTTGCGCTACTCTGATAAACATTTGGAAAAAAAAAACAAGTAAAATGAGAGTTTGTCTCAATAACTATACTCCAATATGTAAAAAAAAATGTATGTAAACATTACTTGCATAAAAATATAAAAGCATGAACTCATCATAGAAAACTTGGCATAAAGATGGAAGCATATCATGAAACATATTTATTGGAGAGCATACTTAAAACCCTTGGCTTAGCCTAATTAGTATAGCGAGTGGTCTTAAACAATAAACTTGATACTTTCACTTGGTCGGGGTAGTGTCCTCTTGAACATACTTAAACATTACTTGGTCGGGATATGTATCATTGATCGACCCATCTCGCACACACTATTAGCAATCAATAACATTGAAAGCATATCCTTAAATATCAAATCACGATATCTTTAAATAATTTAAATGATAAACTTGCTTGAATAAATAACCGGATTGAAAGTATCGTCCATATAGTTACCTTTATTTCCTTGAGTTCCGTCTAACGTCTTTCGTTACCCTTTTGTATCCTCGAGCTAGCACGTCGATATTCTTGATCGACTCACCCTTCTTCCTTTACTCATCTTCTTCTTTGGTCATCTTTAAGAGTGTCTTAACCTTCTTAAATAGATAGTTATTTATAGGATTTTGGAAGAGTGATGAGTCATCCATAACTAACTAGGTTTATGACGCATGGATGCTAGGTGTCTTTTTCTCATATTATAACTTGACATGTAACTTTAAGGTGTCCTTAGCATTCTTATTATCATGACACATAACCATATAGGTTGTCACACTGGATGGCTAAGTCCTTTCTTATCACATATACCTTAGGTGTCATCACCTAGTTGGTCGCTTAGCTTGTTTAGGTGTCGATGTCATATTGGTCGCTTACTTTCTTGTCATTTTACAAAGTTGTTTTCATCTATTACTCTCAAGAACCCTAAATGTCTTAATCCTATCGAGACCTTCATTCATGTTGACAACTCGCGACGTTAGTAAAAGTCTTGGGGAATTACATGCGGTAATTCTTTGGATGCTTCTAGAGCATTCCTAACCCTCCTGTGGATATGAGGGCACTGAGGCAGTCGTTCTTCACGGATCCGAGAGATAAATTTAGGTAAGCGGATCCGGAGGCACTACGATCAAACCACTTGATGACTTGTAACGCTTGGCAGGCGTCATTAGATGCTGTTGTTAGATCTGCAACGGAGTTATTATCCATCGAGGATTATTTTTCATGATATAGACGCATCACTCGATTGCATATTCATCCTCCAAACCCCAATCCTGATCAAGTATATGAGTCTCGTTCCTTACTTAACCAGTACTGGGCTATTTTCATCGTAAGTTTAATTCTATAATTTTTTTTCTTTAATTAAATTCATTAGCATATTTTTAATTGTTGTTCAACTTTTAAAAAAATTAATCTAATTTTAGAGGTCGTCCTTCCTGTCCATATTGCGGCTCTACTTTCACCGATGAATGCATAGTACGAGGCTTTTATGGCATCAATTCTTGGGAGGAAGAGAAAAGATGCAGGACATAACGATGTTGGCCAGAGCATGCCTCATACGGAGATTTTTCCTACTTAGAGCCAGCTCATATTTGTCACAGTGCCATAGGAGCCATCTCACAGTCAACCCTTTTGGAGCAGTAAGCCTATTCTTTGAACCAATCCCACGACTACTATAGATTGATTATACAAGGCTAAGTATCTAATTCCCCAGTTGTCTATGTCACTCCCCAAGGGTCCCCTGCTTTCGATGGTTTCTGAGTCCCTAGCCTCGATAGCATCCCTAGAAGAGCTCCCAACAATTTCTCCAACCCTTGCATCCACTGCTCCTGCAGTTGTTGACCCAGTGCCCGTATATCATGGCCTTAAGGGCCATCCAATGAAGATGATTACTCCCACAAATATGAAAAGGGTAATGCAAGACATATTATATGCTCCATCATCTACTAATTCTGATTTCTAGTTACTTTGGAGCAGAGTAGAGGTTTTTATGACATGAGAGAGCGTGCATTGAAATCACTTGCTCATGATCAATGGTTATTTGATGAGGTGATTGACGCATATACTAGGCTGATGGTTTCGAGGCCTTCTTACCAAAGAAAAGGGGTCTATTTTGTGAGTTGCCTTTATGCGCAAATGTGCTTAAGAGATTTAGACCGATTCATTTGCGTAGAAGGAGAAGAACAAAACCATGCCGCTCCTCGATGTCCCTAAAGATATAAACACCATTCGATCAGGTCATTTCACATATGTGAGAAGTGAAGGTGAAATTCCTATTCATAGTGCTTCACTTGTGATGATTTCGATGTGCATCAACTCACACTTCATGTTACATGTGTTTAATCTAGAAAAATGGACTGCGCATCTTATCAATCCTATGTATGAGGATATTGAGTACATCACGATAATAGAGATGTACAATATACAAACCAAATATGTGGTGAGTTTCTACATGAAACGATCTTCTTTCATTGCTTTTACCTTGCCTTCCCTAATTTGGCTCTTTTTGTGATATGCAGACGGAGTATTTTGCACATCTTCTTCGATCATTGCATCCCAACAAGTTCAAGAAAAAACAAGCTTCCCAATAGTTTGTCGTCAAGAAACGGCCCAAGCAAACTAACCACAATGATTGCGAGATGTATGTTCAAAAATATATGGATTACATCTTGCAAGGGATCAATATGACGTATTCAACATGGACCATCGAGGATGCCGACAGTTATAGATATAAGTCTGCTTATGAGTTGTTAACTTGTAAGTCTTGAGAGATGCCTCAACAATAAGGACAATGATCAAATACAAATGTATGATGAATATTTAGATGACTCTGTAATGGATGTTGCGTGTTTTTGGTTGAGATGTTTGCATCGTTTTTGTTTTGTTTGTTGTTCAGTCCATTAATGTATTTAGGGAGATTGAAACAATTTAGGATTTCAATGTTCCATTCTATAAGTGTATCCGCTATACTTTATCTCGGATGGCTTATTCCTGGACTGATACATTTGCTATACTTTGTTGCGGATGTCCATGTAACAGAAATAACAGACATCCTATTTGGCTTTAAATTACCACGGAGGAATAAATTGATAATTTCATCTTTTTTTTAATCCGTTACAAAGTTTAACGGCTTTCGTTGTTCTTTTCGCGGATATACATGTTTTTTGTTTTAATTGAGCCGCTCATTTCCCAAACGGACGGCTTGCATTTGTTGGCTACCTAAACTTACCCGGCCATCATTGGCTAGGTATCATCTCCCATACTAAAATTAGTGTTATACTCGGAAGGTTAATATATTAGAGTACCAAAAAAAGAGCACAAATTAAGGTTGGCTCAAATTCCTGATCACAATCTAAATCCATCTCAATTGTAGTCCATCTCAGTTGTATAATCTTGAATGTATCATATACCGGGTCTGTTGATTCCTCAACCTCACAAGTTTTAACTTTTAATCCTCTTATCTTACTTGCTTATAGTAACTCGATCAATGTTCCATTAAAAGCAAATTCGACTCGGAATATACAACTTAGTCCGAACAATTGAGTTAACCCATTTCAGAGTTGAACAAAATTGAAACTGAATCGACCACTTAAAAAGGACTGAAAGAATCACACACGTGACGTTGTGAACCCCAGAGATACTTCCATATCCATCCCCAGCTAAAAGAACAACTGAAAGTGAGTTACAGTCAAGATCAATACACCCAAACTTTTGTGACTGTGGGCAGCGGTTTCAACAACCACAACGTTACATGCCCAAATAGTCAGAATTCTTATATTGTGGCTAGATCATCGACTGACTGATAGGAGTGTGCATTTGCTCAACCATCCAATTCACAGCATGTCGTGACATTACCAACGTATCATGCAGCAGAATGCTATACACATTCAAACCCTGCAAAAAGTTGAGAAAATGTATTAGCATCAATAATCCAACAGCCACATTCCAGAAGGCAGAAGCAGACCTAAAATGAACAAAACACAAAAACACTCAAGCAAGCACTACTCCTTTTTTTTTTTTTTTTTTACCATTAAGCACTACTCCTATTTCATTTTCTCTGTACGAGACAAAGCTCATGACTGGCTATTTTTGACACTGCATACATAGGCTCTGCGGACTACATTATGCACCCGACAATTTACCCATTATACACATACAGATCATAATTGCTACAGGTCTTCATATCACCCTGTACTGAAGATATAGCATGCATCTGTAATACTAGAAAAAGTGTTGGCCGATTTTCCATCAATTGTAACCAGATATCTTGACGTATCACATCACACAAACAAGTCAGCTCAGGAGCTCAATGGAACTTACAATTGAAGGCAGAACATTGACATAACGCAAGTTCTGCGTAGCCCGCTTCAAGTTTTCTTCTATTGGACCACCATCAACCAGCAGAAGTTTCGTGGACTCGTTCATTTGGTTCTACCAATTTATCACATTCTTGGTCTTATGTGTCGGCATCTTCAAATCATCGAAGACCAGGAGCTGTATAAGAATACACATTTGGTTAAGACTTTTGTAAGAAGGATGTTGGAACTACAAATGCACAAACCCATCTGCTGAGAAACAAACAGAAAAGAGCCAGAGAAAAATGATGTTCGGCGGATTGAACAATCAGCTGATCCAGGCCAATAGGACAATCATGAAATCAAATGTTACTCAGATTCTTCAGTTGAAAGACATTTCATCACCTTAGTATTAAAGACATCTTTGCATGTCAGCATGTGAGAATCAGGTAACCTACCTTTCCTTCAGCTGCACGTGCAGACAGAGCAATCTTCAATCCCAGTCGACGAACTTTTTTATTCAGTTTAAAAGCATGACTCCGTGGCTTAGGACTATGCATTGTCGCACCTCCCCTGAACTGTTATCATCGACTAAAACTTAGTGGTGACCACTAGATTCAGATACAAGCATCAAACTTTTTTCCTTAACATAAGTATAGAGGGGGGGAAACTTACTTGAGGCCCCCACAGTGTACCGTGCCTTGCACGACCTGTGCCCTTTTGAGGATATGGCTTTCTCCCGTTCCCACTTACCTCACTGATCGTTTTATTAGAATGAGTCCCCTGAGATAAACTCACTTCAGCAAAAGCTTAAAAGAAAGAATCTCAGAACAGTGAGCGTTCTTCCAACTTGATTTCAGCACATAATAGTGCAGTCTTTAGTTATAAATTAAAGGGCCTACAATGAATTGCAATCAATCACCTGTTGCCGCATTGCAAGCTTCCATCTAACAACTCGATGAACAATATCCTTCCTAATAGGTACGCCGAACACATCACCAGCTAAAACCATGAGCCCTTTATCTTCAAAAAGAAAATTTGTCATGGGAATCACCAGATCCTGGCAGAGTCCTGGACATGCATATAGCAGCAAGCAATCAACGAAGTACCAAGGCTAATGCAAACTAAAGTAGATACAAGCTATTGAAATGTATCAAGTTCTGAAAATATTTTTCTGCTAAATCATTAGTTCAATTATCAAGAAGTTGCCATAAACAATAGGAGTAACTTGAATTGGGAAGCAAACAAAATGAATACTCCAAATTTACCTACATGTGTAACATGCCGTGACAAAACTTTGAAGATTGATTATTGGATTTATGGTTGAATGATGTACTCAGCTATCTAAATCCAAGTATCCAACCACTACCTCATGGAAGAGTTTGTACATGGTGCTTTTGAGTCATTACACTTGAAGCTCAACTATAGCCCATGAGCTAGTATATGATAACGATACAACCCAATTGTACATAAATGCTCAGAAATTCATTATGAAACCGAGGTTCAACTTTAACACTGGTGCCAACAATACTTTACATCAAATGCTCAACTTTCTTGACAGTTATCAAAAAGCAATCATCAGTAAATCTTCGTACCTTGAGTATGATCTGAAGAGATCACTGCTTGTTTTGATTTTAACAAGTGAGATGGGAAATCCCCGGAATCAGGAGTCAAGATGGACGTAGAAAACCTGCGATTGTTAAGAAACAGTGATCCAACCTGTACTTGCAACAAAAGAAAAACATTAACAAATATCACAATTCACAACCATGAGTGTAAAAAAAAGGAAAAAATAACCAGTGTGTAACTCAAGATGCAACACATGACAAAAAGGCACTAACCGCATTGTGCTCTGACACCCCTCGCGATCTGAGATTAAAACTTAAGGTCCTGAAACATGGTAATGAATAATTAATGTTCTCTAATCCCTTGCAACATTTTGCCGACTTAAAATGGTGGATATAACAAAATGACAAAACACTTTAACCTATTGCAAGTACTAAAAATTGTAAAGCCAAAAACCTTATCATGACCTAAAGCAATTACAAAACAATCAGAAACATTGAAAAGCCAAGAACCTTATATGACCTAAAGCAATTACTAAAAACAGAACACGGTGAAAATTAAAGGCAGACCTAAAATGGCATTGAAAAGTTTGATCAAGAAGCCAAGCACATTATCATGACCTAAACCAATTACAAAACAATCATTCATTTCATTAAGCAATACGAAGCTTTGCTAACACACCCCAAATGCACAGTCTAACCAATGATTCTCGCCTATCCAATTTCTACAAAGCTTAAAGCAAGCAAATGCACCAGTAGTGAACTACCAGATACGACAATTCCCCATTGTCACAAAGCCTCGTTGAGAAACAATTTTGCGACAATTCATACAAATGTGGAGAGAAAACAAGTTCGACAGACATCCCTCAGCAACAACGGCATCCGAAATATATATTTTACTATATCGATTTTAATCTCCAATTTTTCAATTCACGATGGCCATAACATTTCTACCTTAGGGTTAATCGCAACTTTACCCGAACCAGTCGGATCCTCAACACCGATCATCATCGAAGCACGAGTATCGAACCCAATACCTGCCTATATTCACAACAAGAATGAAATCGTAATTTATAGAAATGGAGAACACTCACAAAGAAAAAACCTCGAATAACCCTGAAAACCAGTGAAGGCGAGAAGCAGGTTACTCACCGAGACGCTGCTGATTCGGGATCTGGAGAGGAGCTTGAGGACCGTGCGATACATGGCTGCGTGGGCTATGGTGAAGGAGACGGAGACCGTGACGGAGTGGAGGCAGTGGCGTGAGAAGGCTGAGACGCGAGAGAGAGAGACAGGCGTGGTTTTGGGTTGTGCATAGACTTTCTCAATTTAAACCTATTGTCATTATAAATTGTTTTTAAGGGTCATTGCAAATTTTGTGCAATCCTAAATTATTTATAATTTATTATTTATAATAATTGAAACGTTATTTTGTTAATATCAAAATAAATAAAATATATTTTTATAATCTTTTAATATATTAAATCAATCACAGTTGCTACAATACATTCTCATTAATTCATTTACAGTAAACTTCACTATCACAAAAAAATATTTTTTTTTATCAAAATCCATACAAATTTAACACATATAAATTCTTATGAGGGGTCAAAACATTTCGATTAAAATGCGAAGGAGGAAATATATATTAAGCGAAAGTGACTTGATCTGATATTTATAGATTTATCTTTGTTTTTTTACCAAGTGAATGAGTTATCTTTTTGAACATCGGATATTTTTAAATTTAGTTCATTTTTAAATTTAATAATTTTTTAAGATTGGATTTTTTTAGATTAGTCATTCTTTATTACCAAGTGGATAAGTTAGCTAAATATTTTTTTAATCGATACAAATTCAAATGATTATATTTTAATCAACATATAAGTGAGACCTATCAATTTGATTTTATATCATTCTTCAACCAAAAACCAATCTGAAAATATATTGAATGGATTTGATAAATCAAAGAATTCCTAACACTTGAGATGCAGTGTTTTGATAGTCTACAAATACTCCATCAAATGACGTGTATCAGACAATAAGAATCAGAACAATGAAAACTCTGGATAGAACAGTTATTTTGGATCAGAAAAGTCTTTAGCATAAGTTCTGGACAAAACCGTTGATCTATTAAGGATAAGTATTTTGGGTTCTATGGTTATCGTGTCTCATTCAGAGGGTTTGTGAGTATCAATTCACTTGAAATCAGATCAGTTGTCAGATTGGTTTGAAAAGATCTACTGACTCCAAGCTTCAGATCAGATAAGTTAGTCTTCTGGAGTTATCTGCTAAGACATGCATTTAGTGAATGAAGACTCTGTTGACTTCTGATTAAGATGCGTTATTGAACTTCTTGTAAGAGAATTGGGGATTGATGTGAGAATAATCCTAAGCCTTTGCAATATAAGGCAAAAGACTACAAAGGGAACAAAAAGAAAGATGCTCACTTCTAAATACACATCTTCAAATCAAAGCGTTCAAAGTTGACTCTTTCCTCATCAAGAAAACTCTCAGGTGTTCTCAAAAACATCATGATGAAAATGTTGAATGGTGCAAGTTTTCATTCTCTGTGAGAGTATTCTTTTTGATAATCTGTTAAGATTGTTTGGTGGATCCTGCGAGGATCGATTGTCGTTAGATTTATTGAAATCTGATTGCGTACAAAGATTATTGAGTGATACTGAAAACTTAATGTGTTGAACTGTGATGGATAAAGATTCTTTATCAAACATCATTTTTAGATTAGTAGTCTATTTAGTTGTTAGATTATTGACTAGTTGAGAGATTGATCATCATATGTTGAAATCTTGTTCGTGACCAGTCTGATTGAGATCAGAATTGTTTGTCTGATCAGATTTGCTCAGATTATCATTTTCCATTGCATACATAACCCTAGTATGTTCTTGATACAAACTTTCACAATCCTCAAGAATACCAATCTTATCATTTTAATTTTAAGATAAAACTATTTCACGATAAATTTTACACAATCAACTCAATTTAATACTTTGTAGAATTTATGACAATGTGGAGAGCAAACCAATTGATAAAAACAATACAAAGATTGAATATGATAATTAAATAGATTTTTCAGAACAAGAAGATAGTGAGTCATTCAATTTATAGAACTTCCTAGGTAAAATATAATGTTATTTTAGGTTTTTATTTATTGTATTTATTTTTAGAATCTATTTATTTTTATTCTAAAATATTACAATACTAAGAATATCATTGTTTTCTTTTATGGTAATACTTATTATGTCATAATTATTTATGTGTTCTTTTTTTTTTTTAATCTCGTGTATGACTACATGGGTGGGTATACTAATATTTTTATATTTGAAAAGTATTGTGTGGTTAGGAATTGAAGTAGATGAAAAAAGAAATATTATGTGGTTGATAATTACAATTGAAAGGCAGAAAAAATAAATCTAAATTTACTTTTATAAAGGAAAAGTTGTAAAAATTATGAGATAGAAGGAATACATAACCTCATATTGCTCCTTTCTCCCATTCAAATTATAAAGGTGCGTCATCATTGGATTATTTAACATATATTTTGTGGAGTTATGCTATTTGTTTTAACGACATACTAAAATTACGTTATTGATATAAGATTATAGTATATATATTAAAATATCATTATTATTTTATTATATTTTTGTGTAAAATGATATATGATTATCACACGAACAATTCATAACATGAGTAATTCTATTATTTTATAAACTAAGATTATAATCTGAATAGGACAGAGATAATATAATATATGTCCAAGATTTGAACACATTATAAACAAAAAATAAAATGAATATTTAATAATCACATCAAATACAGGATGTTGAAAAACACATCTCTACAACACAGATTGATGTACTCAACATCATCCTTATTTTTTTTATAAAGATGATATTCCTTACTCATAATTCAATAATTATATGTATATATATTAAATACCGAATCATAATATAATAAATATCGAATCATAATAGGGTACGATTTTGATGCTGTCGCAATAATCAACATGATTGTTGCAAACTGAACCTCTTCTTTCTGTGAAGTTATATTATTAAATGCATCATTTTTTATCTATTAAATCGTTTTTCATAATAAAAAAAAGATATAATTAATCGAAAGAAATGATGTAATTTGTAATATCTATGATTTTTCTATCATAATATACTAAATATTTGATATATCAAGTGTTTCATATTGATTATCATCTTATATCATAAGTCCTCGTCTATGTTGCCTCTCCATGTATGGATTGACCGACAACATCAACTTAAGGCTAAGAAATTATTTTACTTGTATTATGTTTTCTCTCTCTTTTTATTGGCTCCAAATATAATCGTTCATCTCTTTCTCTATTTCTCGCCGTCTCTCTCTCTCTCTCGCTCGCTGAATTTTCGTCTTCCATACAAAACCCTAATCGCTGCCGGTGAAGCAGACCCATCTCCTCACGTTTCGTCTTCCCCAAATCATCGTGTTCATCTCCTCGATTCAATCTTTCTCCGCTTAGAAACCTTGACAGGATCGATCGTTCTCATAGAGAACTCTCAATTCCGCTTTGTGTGCCACCGTTTTCGAAGAAAACGGTTAGGGTTTTGATTCTCGATTGTTGCGGCTAGTAACCCAATTCCTCTACTTGTTTTTCGATTGGTTCGATCGAATTCATTGCAGGATTAGGGTTTCTGAAGTACCCATTGAGGGTAAATTTGCTGGGTTCTTTTGATTAGCATTGTTGGTTTGTGGAGTGGGTTGATACTGAGTTTCTGGCGTTGGAAGCGCGGCGTTTGCATTGGGGTTCTGTTTTCTGTTGTTGGGGATTGGAAACTCCCCTGTCTAGGGTTTCCTGAATTTGAGTTCTGGGGTTGAACTCAATTTTGGTGTGGTATTGGGAATGTTGATAGTTTATATGGCTTGACTTTTTGGAATTAATCGTCTTCCTCAATGGAAGGATAGGAGCTTATCTTTATTCTGTTCAATCCATTGCTCACAGTATCCTAGTCTAGGCACGCAAAGATTTTTGCACATAATCTTAGTTTCTATTGTGCGAAAATGGAACACTAGGATTGTTCTGCAGTTGCGAAGGTTTCACTTCTCAGTGTGACTGAGAAACTGAGAGGCAGAAAACTTTGGTTCGGAGGCAGGCTTTTTGGATTTTCGTGTTGGGTTTAGAATTCCTTAGTTTGGGTTACGCACCTACTTTGAGGTGCGTTGTAGACGTTGAAGGCTTTTGTTTCATTATTTAGGTTATTTGAAGATCATGTTCGATTATGCTTATGGAAAGAAGTGAACCGAGTTTAGTTCCAGAATGGCTAAAGGGTATTGGAAGCAGCCCTGGGGGTGGCATTTCAAAGCACCAATCTGCATCATCACATTTAGGTATCTTATGCGCTTCTTTTGTCAAATAAGGCATAGATGTCTTCTTCTTGTTGATGTTCCTTTCATGATGCTTAGCTAATACTCTTTTGCTTTTGGATGAACCATTTTATGCAGATGGTCCTCTGTTGGCATTACCAAAGAGGGGTAGGCCTTCAAATGGTGACAACAGTAATGATGCATGGCTCTCTTCTTTTCAAGATCGAAGTTTCTCAACTAATAATAGAAGAAATTCCAGCAGCAATGGCTCAACCAGGCATGATAAGAACTACTCAAGACCATATACTAATTTCAACGGGAACCACCGTGATATGGAAAAAGAGCGTTCAATGGTTTCTGATCACTGGAATCCTTACTACCCTGACCCCTCGAGGAGCATTATGTCTGGGAAAATTGAGAAGGACACTCTAAGACGTTCTCAATCTATGGTACCAAGGATCCAGGGCGAGCCACGAAGAACTTCTACTCACGCAAGGACTGGCAGTCTCAACAGTAGTGGCAATGCCAATGGGCTTTCCTTTGGTGTTAAAGCTGTTGTCCCAAGAGTGTCATTTGAAAAAGATTTTCCATCCCTTGGATCTGATGAGAAACCTGGAACATCAGAGCCAACCCGAGTTCCATCTCCCGGTTTGAGTAAAGCGGGACAAAGTTTTCCAGTGGTGTATTCTGCCATCAATGATGGGGATTCTTGGAGCTCAGCGCTCACAGATTTGCCCACGAGGGTTATAAACAGCAGTACTGGATCATCACCTGCTCTACAGCCTATAGTGTCTACTTCTGAATCTTCGACTGCTAGTGCAACTGGGGGTCTGAATATGGCAGAAGCTTTGACCCAGGCTCCTGTTCGGTCTCCCTCTTCTCAGGTACGCATGCCCCTTAGCATGATACCTTCTTGATTTTAGTACCACCCATGCTGAAGGATACATCTTCTTCTTTCTTTCTTTTTTCTAGTCTCCTCTTCAGAACCCAAGGTTTGATGAACTAGCTATGATACAATCCAAACGGCTGATACCCTTGACTCCATCAGTACCAAAAAGTTTGGTATGTAACCTCTTGCAACATCTCTTTATTTTTACTTCGCTTGGTTTCCCACAACATCAAGCCCCATTTGTAAATGGGTCTCTTTTTATGATATTCTCTCCGTCCCATAAAACATACAACACTGTACATTAACTGCATTATTCATTACACATTTTGATGCGTTAATTTTTTTTACTACTAAATGATACGACATGAAATTTATTTTGGCCAAGGGTTATAGTTCGTAACTTAAACTATCGTTGATGTTACACTATAAATATACAAAAAATATTGTTTGGTTGTCCCGTGAATTATTTGTAACGCGATCAATTTATGGTCTACGTGTCAAATGTTGCATGTTTTAGAGGACGGAGGTAGTATTTTATTTTGGTCTGCGTTTACTTTCCTGTTAATATTGATGTGGGTTATAATGATAAGATGACCTGCTTGTTTTCTTGATTATCCTTTTGCTATATCCACTTGCTTTTGCTATATATATATTTTTTGAAATATATGCATTTGTTATATTTCTTATTCTGAATTGATATAGGTGAGTGGGCCTAAAAGCACCTGCTTGTTTGCTCATCTAAACTGTTGTTATATCAGCTTGCTTTTGTTATAGTCAAAGCAAAGATACAAATATGAAGTTAAACCTGTGTCTAATTAAAGCAATGAAAAAACTTAGGCTACAAACAGCTGGTTCAGCACTTTTGTTAAAAAAATGATGGGATTTTTACCTATAATTAAAAACCCTAATCTTAGGAATTTATTATAAAAACCACTTCAAATCTTCATATTTATAAAAACACTATCCAAATCATATGAAATTTACATAATACCTGTTGATTGTAACAATTTTTGACACTTTTCTTTTTTCTTTGTTTAATATCTTCATCTTTACACTCAAAATAACGATCATTATGATTTGAATGATCGAATTAGAGAAATTTATTAAGTTAACTAAGAGTTGAGAAACAAAAAAGTTGACGAAAATGAAGAAATAATGTAAAAACAATAGGTTTTAATACAAAGGGATGAAAAAGTTCTATTAATGAATAGATTAGATAAGAGAATTTTTTTAAAAAAAAATCGTTCAAGATAACAGTTTTACTAACGATAACAGTTATTTTGAAAATATCGTATGATTTGAGTAGTGTTTTTGAAAATATCATATGATTTGAGTTGTGTTTTTGAAAATTTCATATGATTTGGGTAGTGTTTTTGTAAATATGAACATTTGAGGTGGTTTTTTTTGTGAATTCCTAAGATTTGGGGTGGTTATATATAAAATCCGAAAAATGATCACTTATTACCTAGATATAGTTATTTAATGGACATTGGCTTTATTATCTATCAATTGTTATTTTAGCAGAAAAGGCCACTACCTTTTTGGATATATCTTCGGATATTACGCTATATCTATGTTTTTGGTTTTGTTTTTTCTATTGTTATCACCATCGAATAACTTCTGGCGGTACCGAGCGACCTTTTAATCTAATCTGCAGGTTCATAATCATTCTGATAAGCTGAAGCTCAGAACAACCCCAAGATCCAATGATCCATCTATCATGATGAGGAGTGGAAATATTAGAGCTGAAGGCCAGATGACTCCACTAACGGGAAAGATTCGAGTTTTCAAATCTGGACAGGAGAGCGGTGTTTCTTCAGCTTCAAAGGATGTTGCAAGTCCTAAAGCAAATGTGAATAATCGACATGTTGCTGCCCCATCAACTAGCACTCCATCAGTTACCCTGCTTCTTTCTAAAAATCCTGTAAACTCTAAGCTTGCTGGAGAACGCAAGACACAAGCTCAGAGTCGGACTGATTTCTTTAATAGTGTGAGAAAGAAATCTCTGAATAGCACATCTGTCACTGCTGATCGAAAACCTGCTCTTTCATCTGAAGATCAAAAAGATATAGCCACAGAGACAGTGAGCCAGGCAACCAACAGTGTGATGGTTGATTGTATTGGTGATGCTAGTCCTGTGACCCGGGGCTTTGTCTTCGTGAGTGATGAAGAAAAAGAACTTGAGTTTCTGCGATCCATGGGGTGGGAGCCACATTCTGGTGTTGATGAAGGCCTCACTGTTGAGGAGATAAAAGAGTTTTTTGAGAAGGTATGCTGAATAGCAGATTCTCACTGAATGTTGGTCATTTTGGTTAAAGTGTTGTGTTTACTGTGTAAACTTCTGGATTGAAATTTCACTGCATGACTTTTGCATTTACATGCTAGTTTCTTTTTCCTGATGTGGTCCATTTGTCTCCTGCAGCTTATGGAGATGATGCCTAGGTCAAAACGGTGTCAAGTTGTGCAGGAGATACTTGATCACGAGCTTCAAGGGACCTGTTTGAAGGGAACATCCTCTGCATGAAACCCCCGCGCGATCCTTTCCCATTACTGGGTTTGAAAAATTAGCAGAATCTGGTGCCTTTTTTTCTTCAGTGTTTCTCGGTCTGTTCTTAGGGACAACTTTTGAATATGAAAGAGATGGAATAGATCATGGGTCCATTAGGACTTCAAGCTACTGTTTTTGCCAATATCGGAATAAGTTCGTGGTGCCCTGTTTTTGGCATCCGTCTTTGGCAAAGATGAAGAATGAGAGGTATCAGGATCTTTAGGGATTTTACTGTGTGCTGCGGAAATAGATGTTCTAGCGAATTGCGCCTTTTAGCAGTTCTTCTTTCGTTGTTTTCGGCCTCCTTTGAAATTGGTTTAAGAGGTAGAAAAGCTCTGGTGGCATGGTCAATTTTACAGCAAAAGGAAGTTTGAGGTTCTGATTTATGAATTTTGTATAGGCTGATTCCTTTTCTTATCTTTTGCCTTTTGATTCGTTCATGTTCCTCCTTCTCATGCTTCACTTTGTTGCCTTAACTTAGATCTCTGAGGCGACGGTAGTTTCTCTAATGATCATATGCATCTTCAATAGTCCCTTTTCTGTTTATGGATTTCCCAGGACCTTACCTTTCTATTGGCTGTTGGTGTTGATCATATGCTTCGATTGGCTGTTGGTGTTCTCTTGGTTTTCGATCTTAGGGGTTTTGCTAGCAGGAATGCAGATGATCTAGATGTAAATATGGCAATAGTGAAGCTGGAGTGTTGGACCTGGTATTGTGTTCCTTGTGGTCATGTGCAGTAGGCATGTGTGAATTGCTGCTTTCGCAGAATCCAATTTCAGAAACAACAATAAGCGTGTTGTCAAAGATTAAACTACCGATTTCGCTCACACAGAACGTAGTGATCAATACTCAAAGCTGATAGATGGCCATGGACAAGCTGAACTGACTGCATGCGACTAACTAGTCAATCAATAGTTTTGTCATTTCTCAACAATAATCGTAAGCAATCACACAGAAGGATACATAATATCTCATGATTCATGACTCCAAACAAAGCTCACTTTTGTATCAGGCATAATTCATTTCAGTTGATAATTCATCAGAGTTTTGTTAAATTTCTGCAAGTTCATAAGAGTTCCTAAGCCATAATGGACATCAGTTCAACAATACTCCATTACACTTCCTCAGAAGAGGTTTGCCCCATGCAAATGCAAATGAGATGACAGAACACTGTACCTCGAAAACGTATCCCAACACTACTCTTACATTTTGCTACTGGGAACTATCATTCATTCGAACTCTTTTTCAAACCGAAAGACTCTGCAGGCAGATATTTCATCGTTTGTATACATTCAGTACCGGCTTCTGGTGAAGGATCTGAATCTTTGTTTCATCATTTTGATTTCTCAAGCACGATGCACCAGTTTTATTTGTCAAAAAACTGATCTACAATCTGTATACTGTCCATATCAGATACCAGCCTGCAAGAAAATCAAAGTATGAAGCAAGATAGGTATATGGCAGATGAAGAAACCTTGTAAAATTACTCTTAGCCCCTCATTCTTGCTCTAAATCAATTAATCGCCGTAACAGTCATTTTACAAATTCGAAAGTGATGATTGGAAACTTGTCATAATCAGTAGAGTAAAAAAATCATATTCGATAAGCCAAATTCGAGATACGGAGAGAACATTAAGCAAAAGAAAGCAAATGACATGAACTGAATGCATATATTACACGAGGATATGATATTTACCTTTCTAGCTCACCCTGGCTGAAAACATGATAATATCTGTTATACACCACAGCCCCCGGCCCCCCGCCGGGTTCTTCTGTTGTGTGGAAGGCTTACCATTGCAAGAACTATACATGTCTTATCAATAGAAGGTTGCAAAAGGGCTCTGATGATTGCAAGGACTGCTTTTGGCTCAATGGTAAAAATTTCAGCAACCTTTCTCATTTTATTTTAACATTTTTGGAGTAACTGCATGGAATAAGCAATTGCTAG
Source organism: Drosera capensis (assembly GCA_001925005.1). Classification (NCBI taxonomy): domain Eukaryota; kingdom Viridiplantae; phylum Streptophyta; class Magnoliopsida; order Caryophyllales; family Droseraceae; genus Drosera; species Drosera capensis. The sequence continues at coordinate 80,359 of LIEC01010719.1, forward strand.
GATAAGTGCAAAAAATTATTGAGACTAAACAGAAATTCTGCTAAACTAAAATTCAGTTACCATCTTCATATGCGTCTCATGTCACGTCAGGTTGGATCAGTCACATGATGAATCATGCTTTTGATCTCGTATTCAGTAGATTGAAGTTGCATCAAGATCTTGTCATATCTTCTACTAGTATTCCGAGGTTTCCTACATTATGTTCTTGTCCATATACCTGCAACACAAATTAACTTAGTGGGATGGAAAATCCAAGCTTGGATAGAAATTTATCTCATTCGAGCATCCAACCGTCGTCTTATCGGTCAATGTTCAAATGCTGTTGGCGCAAAGTTGTCCTGAGCTGAGCCTGCCTGTTATCTTCCTAGTAGCTCATGCTTATCTAGACTCTAGAGTATGCTTTTTGTAACCTATTCTAGGAATCAACGGTTTACCTACTTCATCACTTCGAACCATAAGATATCTCAGACAGGTTTTCATGTTCAATGAAAAGTTCAGTGGGAAAGTTCCAGCACACCGTCCAATTCCTCAATATAGTCAAGTTTAGGATCGCTATAAACAAAATCATGGGATATCTGTTTATGCAGGTTTGGAGCGCAACCGTTGGCTTCCACGTAGGAAACCAATAGAACTAGAATTCACACAGGATGAGGTACTCGCCCTGATGCCAAAGGGCACAATTCGGATTGGACTCGACATAGGCGGTGGTTCTGGTACATTTGCAGTCAGGATGTCAGAAAGGAATGTAACCACCTCAATGAATTTCAATGCTCCTTTCAACAACTTCATAGCATCTAGGGGCATGATCTCCATGTTCCTCACGGTCTCTCAAAGGCTTCCATTCTTCGATAACACGATCGATATAGTCCACTCGATGCATGTCCTGAGCAACTGGATCCCGCCCATCCTACTACAGTTCATGTTGTTCGCCATCTACAGGGTTCTTAGACCTGGCGGACTGTTCTGGCTCGATCATTTCTTCTGTAGACTCGTGCAATGGGACGAGACGTACAAGCCCATGCTCGAGCGTCTTAAACATGTAGTTATATTGTTGCTGCTTGTTACCCTTACTATAATTAACATTTGGCTGTCAACCTGCTTATTTCTTAACAAAGAACAGATTCGTTTTGTTTCCAATGAAGCATTTACAGACCCTATTGATTTTATTTCTTTTTCAGAAACTATATATTGTTTTTCTTGATTGTGAAGAAAACAAATGAATGGGAACTATGCACTCAGCTGAACCTTAAACTTTGTTGCATGAAACTTTAAGGTAAACTAGTACAAGGAGCAATGACTTCTAATACGAGCTAAATACAGATTGGGCAAACACTAGTCAATTTCAACGAAGAACTACTAAAGTATCCCTAGAAGTCTATTCAGATAGCTTTTCATAAACAATCCAAGCTTAAATTTAATACTATAAGCTAATCCAACTAAATAATCTTAGTCCCTAGTGCTCACAGTCTCGGCTAATAACTAAATCTTGACTAGTTATAACAGCTTCGGCCGGCTTCGACCAGTGGCCTAATACGGACCTGGGTCAGCTTCAAGTTCAAAATCTCCCCGCTGAGCAATAGATGATCATACATTTCAAGTAGGCATGCGCTCCTTGATGTGTTCCAGGCACAACCTTCTCCTCTTTGACAAAATCAGGTGTCGGTTGCGAATTTAGAACAATCAGAAGAATGCGATGGCATAAAAAGGACAGAACATCAACACAAACCAAAATCATGTAAAGGCTTGCCATGGATATCCAATGGTGCCAGGCTATTGAGCACTCACCATTAATTTGGTCATAGTATCAAAGGCTCTTGCTTACGAAGCGATCTGGGACATATCATCTGGTTGCTTATCTTCAATGAGCTTACATTTCTTAGATTTCTTCTTTGCTGTGTTCCTTGGCTCGCTGTACTTCTCCAACACCCTCTCTTTATCTTCCATCAATCCTAGAAGCTCATATGCATTTGCAACCTTCTGCACTATCAACTTATCGGGAGGTCTACGATCAAAGGCCTCAAGGTTCTTGAAAAGCTGTATGTGTGAAAATACAGAATTCAGACAAAATATATAACTCATTGGACTAATCCTCACAATTCACATCATGTGCAACAAGTTTAACTCAGAAAGTGTTGTATATTTACTGTCAAATGGGCCAACCAAAAGTCGACACATAAAAGAACCGAATGACTACAAGAGAAAGGGAAAAAAAAAAACTGTCTCAAACAGTTGTAAGTTGTAACGCTGCAATTGATACCACATATATCAGTTTATAAAATCATGGAGCACTGCATTGTCTACGTTGCACAAATGTAATAATTTAACTTAATCTTGAAACAGCAGCAATACCATAAAGCGAGAGAAAACACGGAAGCACTAAGTCAGCAAGCAGCCAACACCACAAGAAAGCTAGAAGAAGAAACGAATGCCAAACACATGATCCAATGTAAACACAGCAGCATGCAAGGAAAAAAAGGGTCTGAATTGTGGCAAGTTATAGATTATCATAGGAAGTGCAGAACATTTGGCATCGGCGTATTGCACAACAAAAGCTCACACGTTGAACTTCCCACAGAGAGAGAGCAAACAATGAGAATGTAGGGAAGCACTTTATTCATACTTACTCTAATTTCAATGACATGATAGACGATGGCAGTTCATGTTTTCTATAAATTGATGACTCAAATTGATTTGAATGAACAAAACAGGAACTTTTAGAGAAAACTACATATATTAGCCGATGTATCAATGTATCTAGAAAACCGATGTATACATCCTTGAAAATATAGAAGAGCAGACTGCCCGTACCTTGACTAAGTTCTCCAGCATGTTGTTACGGTAATAAACTGATATCATGAGGTGGGAAAATTGCCATGGAACTGAATGGAGATCATTGCCAATCTTCTTCACCCAAACCTTGTGCGCCTCTTCTGCTCTATGATCCATATCCAATGCCTTTATTAGTTGCTGGTATGTTCTGATTGTGTTACCCTGGCCCTTGCTCAACATCCATTTTATAACCTGGCAACGATGCCATAATGTTATGGAGCAACAGCATCCTTGAGCATAGCATTTGCAATACGAGAAATAATGGTCAAATGCATCCCACTACCACTAGCCAAATAGATGCTATAAGCTCTACAAAAGAATATTTTCCAATTACCCAGATCTAGTGTTCCTTTTGCTAGTAAATGTAGTCCAAACTAGACATCAGATAGAAATTCTATGAAGAACAAAACAAGTGGGAATTTTTTCAGCAGCTGATAAAATTAATTTGCTGGTACTATATACACTAATTTTGCACTTCGTATCAAAATCAGTGAAAAGCTAATAGTTTTGGCAAGAAATAGTTCTAGCCAAGATGATTTCGGGGAAGATAATTTCCAGCAACTCTTTCTCAAAGAATCAATCACTTTGCCGGTACACATGAAGTAATCTAAAGAGTGAACCATCAAATTATAGAGTTCCGATGATTTGTACCCATCGATCTCCAAAATCTGTTGCTCTTCCACACCTATAGGTTCCACCTGAGTTATTTTTACAATAAAGAAATATATCTGTCAATACCTGAATGATTCTATGCCACTGTTGTTCCCTCTCAAGAAAAAGCAATACATTCTTTAGCGAAGCAATTGGGAAGTTCTGCTCCCATGCAACCCAAGCATCAAGTGTACCATAAACAGATTCTTTACTGCTGTCGAGATCAAGAAGCTGTAAGCCAGTTCTTTTGTTAGAAAAGTGAGTTAAAGGAAGGAAGACAAATAAGAACTTTCAGACGAAGGAACCTTGGGGGACTGAAAAATAAGAAAAGCAACTAGGAGCATAGGACTATGCTTCAAATATATAATTTATCCTTTGCCTCTCACTATGCTCATGTCATCATCTTTCATGCATAGGATACTTGGGTTCTCCATGTTAGTGCAAGATGCATAATTCAAAAGTTTTTATCAAGTTCCATCCTACAAGCGTGTCTACAACAGTTACTTCCCTGGCAATTGGGTTGAATGAAACAGAGGGGCTTCACGAAGATCTCGATGTTTTTATGCTAAAAGCAACGAGATCTCCATTACCCACCGCAGTGCGATGTCATTTTGGCGATTTTAGATTTTCAGTGACGAGTTCAGTAAGTGAAAAGCACCCAGTCGCTATCCATCTTCAAGAACTCTCATCAAGAAACAATACCAGCCCACTCCAAACTAACTCACTGCATTCATATATAACTCACAGTTTTGAAAAGAAACTTCATCTTATCTTTCCTTGTGATCCTATCCCCAACGGCACAGGGCTGTTCATCTTTGGTCTCCTCTCGTGTACCATGGTCGGTAGTCTGATTCACAGATTGACCCCGAAATCATGATGATACGATATGATGTGAGCTACTGTATCACTAATCAAACGTGACTAATTTGATGAAACAAGGGTAGAAAATGCAGGAAAAGTACAAAAATAGACACACCATGATGACGCTCAACTCCTTTGGACAGTGATCAGCTGTCCTGCACTATGCCGCATTGACCTCAGCCAAGACCAACTATCCCTCTCTGCTAATAAACTCACTGCAGGAGAAACTCCTAACAGCCCCACCTAAGTACCAACTCAAATTCTTCTAGGTCACTGTACATAATCGATTCTCCTAGAGAAACGCCTAGAGGCCATCTCCCAACAATCACCTAACTCTCTAGATGTATAGGGCACTCACGAAGGATGTAGTGAACGAAAAGAGAAACAGCCATGAATTGCTGAGCTTGAGTCACCAAAAGAAATTAAGTGTGACCTGCAAGCCCGGATGATTGAGATTGATATGATCATTTCCATCAGCTAGAACTATGTATAAACTACTCGGATTGAGGAGTAAACTGAAACTAAACGATCAAAAGATGGAACTATCTAAAGGTAAATCAGCCGTTATTGCAAGAGAAGAGAGATTAGGAGTCAAAACGCATCATGCTCATCATGGTTTGATCACAGAATCCAATCACAACGGATCATGATATCCGGAATCCTTATTACCTTGCCCTAGTCCAACCACTTCCTCACAACACCACCAGAATCAATGACACAATACAAGGCAGAGACAACAATCATTCCGAAATCCAATTTCACGAATCCCGTCCAGGACTAGGGAATGTAATGAGCAAGATGCACATAGTCTCAACCTTGTTGTAATACATAAATAAGGTTACCTAATGTTAAAATATACATTAATGATCTTTTTACCATCAGTTCGAACTTTGGGTACGGTTCGTCGACATCTAATGTCCAGATTAAGTAACCTAAAAATTGCGAGCCATAGCGATGCAGAGCGTGACGAGTGAGTAATTTACCTCGGCGTGGGCGTGGGACATTGAAGTGAACCATGATCGTGGAGGAGTAATAACTCTCAGAACTCGAAGTTGGTCGGAGAATCTGTTGATATGAGAGCAACAGGAAAAGAATCAATCGCGGTGAGGATAAGTGCGAGAGATCAATGAGCGTGGTGGTGAGAACGGTGATGAGAAAAAGGAGAAGAGAGATGAAGAGAGAGGATGACTGCTTACCAGCAGAGGAGACGACGACGACGACGACATCGACATCGCTGATGGATGGCTACTGTGGATTCCTCGAGGGCTCCGATTCGGGCCACAGTTGCAGCCTTGCAGGACTGACTGTGAGGCCCAAGGTAGAATTTGTCTACGTATGCGAAACGAAAGGGACGGTGAAAAGTAACCATATAATCGAAGTGCGTGTAACATGTAGATAGAGAGAGCATCCCGTAGAGCAATGATGATATGCCATGACCTTCCTCGTCTAGAAAGATAAAAAAAACTTATCATTCAATCAATTTTATTAAGCCCAATAAAATTTAGACTAGCTAGCAAAACTACATAAAATCATAGAAGTCTAAATACAATCAAGTAGCTCATGGAAAACGCATCCCGGTTGAATGAGTAGCATAGCCGATCACAGCACGGTAGCAAGGCCGACCTTCTGCGGAGGTAGCTCTACTTTCTTGTTACCTGGGAAGGCGACTCGAGACACGTCCACCAAAGCCTTGAAACTGTGTGGTTCGTGCATTGACAGCTCCGACAGGACTTTCCTGTTTAACTGAATGTTCTCCTTCAGTAGCCCATGCATGAATGAAGTTGCCATAATTCACCTGGAAAACAAAAGCACAACACACATAAGCTCCTAAATAGTAACACCTAAGGACTCCGATAATATAATTAAAGAATTCTACATGAGAATGCATAAAAAGGTAATGGTTGGATCCTAAGGCTCCAAGCATATAGAATCAACTATTTAAATAAATGCTTTTCCTTCTCAGAAGATAAGGCATCAGAATTCACAACATAATGAACAGATCACCTGTCCTCCCTTCAGACAAACTGTTCCAGCAGTGAAGGGATCGACATCTGATAGACTACAAGAACAGTTCAGGCACTAGGTTATAAAACTAAATATGTTGATCAACCAGTATACTCAAGAAAATCTTAAAAAGTCAGGATCCAACTAACCGACTACAAGAAGTCCAAAGGCTGAGGATGTCAAAAGTCTCAAGTGGAATTGAAAAAAAGCATAAGAACTCAAGCACAACTGCACAAGTATAAGGGTACACTTGGCGACAAAATTGGTTCAATAAGAGAAGCAGTTTTAGGATTCACTACCACAAAGACACCGTAACTGTGAAATCTGGTTTCATCCCGAAATCATAAAATCGATTGAAGTCACTACTCACTACCAATGAACCAGGAGAAATGGTTCCTTACAAACTAAAATCACATATCGCCAATCAAACAGAATGAAATTCATGTGAAGCTTTGAAAAACTCGCAGAGAAAGAGTAGGACTTCACAACTAGATGAAGTCTGCCATTCTTCCATTGTTATTGAGAACTATGCTTAGCTCTTAAACATGTCAAAATGAATGTACGAATATGAACTTTGAACTGAGGTATAAGGATACAGTAATGTGGGGGAAATGAGTATAGGATAAAACAGCAATTGGAGATTAATTCTACAACTAAAACCGACAGCACGGGCCAGTTTAAAACCAATTAGAAAAACAATCTCAACTAAAAGATTCAAGTGTGAAACAGAACAGCAAGCTTGAAAAGCCTAATACAGGATATGATAGCTTAAGGGTGAAATCTCAATGCTCATTAGCATGTGAATTTCCCTAGCAAAGAGGTGTCTTTCTCTCTAGATTATATCATTGCTACCTTGTTTTGCATGAGTGCTATGATTTTCTCCTGATCTATGCAATTAGAATCTACTCACTCTAGATAAAAAAAAAAAAGAATATGGGAAAAAGATACTAGCTGTCGAGCCTTCACATCGAAGTTCCAAGAGTGAATTCTTGAACAATTGGCACTTAAATTACAGAGATACTGTAAAACTTCGACAGATTATTTCAACCAACCAACTCCAGAAAAATGCAACCAAGTAAATAACTACACGTGAAACATTAGCCTCCTCACCAAAATCCAATATTCAAAGAGAATTACAAAATTACAAACTTGATATTAATATCATATTCCCGGTTAGCACCTCCTGCCCTCCCAGTTCCTCTGCATGCAGGAACTCAGGGTCACCTTTAACTTCGAAGGGATCTCTCCAATGGTGACAAACTTTACACTTCTTTTTGTAACTCACACTTGAAACAGTGTTCCCGTATAATAAAGTGAGTGTAAAAAATCCGTTGCTCTCATCCCAACATTTCAACCTTTTGAATGCAAATCCGCAACAGCCAAGTGTAAACGACACCAAGATATACTAAGATTACCACCTCTAAACTCATCATATCTTACAAATCACTTGACAGCAGTCCACCACAAATGCTTCCTTTCTCAAGTCAGAACACAACTTCCTGATCCAAAAAGGAAATCCGCATCAAACTACCAGAGTCTCTAAGCCCCAAACCCTCCATGCACCAGGAACACTACACCCGAATGCCCTCAGAATCAAACATCACAATTGCTTGTCCTAAACCCTAAATCGATCAAAAACAACACAAGCTCACGTGATAGAAAGAGCGAGAAAGAATACAGGTAAGGGAGAGCGAGAGCGATCACATACTCCGTGTTGTCGAGTTCCGGCATTAATGCGCTCGATCCAGAGAGACCTCATGTCGCGCTTCTTGTTTCGTCGGTCCCGATACGAGTACTGCAACGCCTTCTCCACTCTCTAGCGCGCGATCCTTATGCAGTTTTTTCTCTGCCGCGGAACCCCTTCGCTAGTTTCAGGATCTCTTTCTTGTTCATCAGCTTGGTGATTGGGTCTCCGGCGACGGCGGCGGCGCCCGGGGGGGGGGGGAGGATTTTTTGAAGGTTTTAGAAAAGTAGGGAAGAATGGATCAGGCGGAATGCTGTACCTGTGTTTGTCTTTGTCTTTTTAACTCTGGGATGTGCTCATCCCTTCTCAAAAATAATAAATTATTCTTTTTTAAAAATAAATATCATAAATAATTTTTTTTGTAAGAAAATAAAATATTTTTTTGTCTTAAAATAAATATTATTAGTTTTTAAAAATTATTAATTTTTTTTAATTATTATAATTTTTTTATGTATTATTAAACACACCGCAACAGATGGTCAGCGCCCTCAACTCCAAGCTCGCGCTTGATCTCCAGTCTCTCTCTCTCACTCTCTCACTGTTCATATTCCATATCTACATCTATTACTATAAATACCAATGGGCAAAGCCACCAAAGGGCATCAGATCTCAAGATTAAAACCATATTTATGACATAGTTATTGATGTTGGGCCTGGAAAAGGTCCAACTCAAAAAAAAAAAAAAAAAAAAAAAAACATTGACCAACACTTGTATTGGTCTTTCATAAAAACCTAGATTTTTCTATGTTGTACCTTTTCTTTTTCTGAGAGAGAGAGATCTTGACCAGATTCCTCACGACAGTAAGATGCATCAAACACACACAAAAAAGAAGGAGAGTGCAGCAGCTTGGTGGAGCAGCATCTTCCAGTGACGAAGCTTCATCTTTCAGTGGCAGAGCAGCAGCTTGGTGGAGCAGCATCTTCCAGTGACGAAGCTTCATCTTTCAGTGGCAGAGCAGCAGCTTGGCGGAGCAGCATCTTCCAGTGGCGAAGCTTCATCTTTCAGTGGCAAAGTAGGTTTCAGCTTACAGTGCAAAAGCAGTGGCACAGCTTGCAATTCCAGAGAAGCAGGTTTGGATGAAATTGGGATTTTGAAGCGGGTAGTTTCCATTACTGTTATCCCTACTGCATTCCATGTCTGCATCTAGTGTATGCCTCAAGTTTCTATCTAAAAACTTGAGAAGAACAATTGTACCTGTTTGGTGGTATAGTGGATTTTGCTGGTGTGCGTTTCGTGGTTTTTTACTCTCCAACTTGGGAGGGTTTTCCACGTTAAATCTTATGTCTTTGTGATTGTGGTTGTTTTTATACTTTCCGACATAATAACACCGTCTTTTGTTAGGTCCTTCCCAACAATTGCGTCACGGTTCGATAACGATTTGAACATGGTTAATCATTGACCCATCCGTCCGTTAAACTTTCTAGTTCGATGAATGATCCAATTTTGAAAACATTGGGCGTGGTGCAATGAATAACTATGATGTATGTTTGAAACAATCAAGAAGGATTATAAGAATTACAATAAAAATATCCCACAAAATAAAAACTCTACTTAAGTATCAAATATTACATTTTTCTGCCCATAAACTAAATGATCTAAATATGATCTTATTCAAAACACAAATCGAAATGCCTATTTGAGGTTTCGATAACTTGACACTGGTACACCCTCCAAATCACCTATGTATCTAGGCTGGGTCTTTAGGGAATGAAATGGATACTTCCATCTTCATAAAGAGGTACACTATGACCTATTCTTGTTCTTCTCCATTTTAAGTGTCAATCTGAGAGCTCAGGATCATATACGTCGCTCTTCGAACAAGGTACGAGGCGGACACCGGTCCTCCACTCCACAACAACATTCTCATCATCCTGATCACTAGACAATTCCGATCTGCCCATAGCGTAAAGATTTTTATGGGAATGCACAACTACCTGAGTGTAGAAAAAATCTCATTACCAAACCTAGGAAGTAACACTCTTTGAACTTCAGACCACATACTTCAACATTGACCTTTCGGGGCCCTTCACTAACATACTTATCTCTACAAAGGTCCCATTAATACCACTCGATCTTGCCTGCCTGTCTATGTTTCAGGAACTACAAAGCTTCATCATATGTCTATTGGGACATATCATAGGGTTTGCGGGCTATTCGGTTGACCAAAGGGAAATCCTTCGGGAGTTCCTTTTAAAAAAACAATTGGGACATATCATAGGTCTTCCAATTTTTCCCGGGCTTCTCAAAAAGCCTGGCTTCACTTGTAGTCATATCTGGAGCAATCATGGACTACCATACATGTATCCTTTTGTCTGCTTTCTCTTCAAGAACCTCAACCCTCGATAAACTTCAGGTGCAATGACACCTCCAAGGAATCCATCATTCAGCATTGGTTTCATTGGTGTTACTATTCTCGTATGCGCCTGAAGAGGAAACTCAGTGCAACAAAAAAAACCTAGCAATGCTCTATTTGAAACAGAGGATAACTTATCAGAGGTGATACTCCCCCTACCATACTCAACCAGACGCTCTAGATCAATCAGACCACCTATAGTGCATAACCTGGTCCATGTCTCTTCAGTTGAGAGCCAAGCCATGTGACTCAATACCAAGACCTCATTTCTAAATCTTGTAACAATAAGCTGATATTTAGATGTCTGCTTTCTGGTAAAGATCGATTCAAAGTATTCTGGCAACGGGCGTAATTCATTATATTTGAACCTAAATAAATTCAGAACTGGATCCCAGAAATACCTTTGTTTTGATGTTTTGGTATTTTGGTAGAGGACCTTGTTTTAGTACAGGGCCTTCTTTGGTATAAGTACTCTCGTATTTGTAAACATAAGGAGCGTGAAAGAACTCCTATGATATGACATGACTTACAATGCCGTCGTCGAAGACATTGTACGAGTTAGATGTCATAACGTTGTTCATGCCCATCTATTGAAACGGAACAAGGGCTTACTGCTTAGTTTGACGTTCTTCTATTTTTCTATTGAACTTTTTTTTGGGTCATATTATAATTTCTTATCATATTGGTAGAGAAAAATGATACCACTACTATGTATTTTAGTGGCGCAATAGATTGGCGATGTGTTCTGTACTAATTTTGCCAAAAGCACAGAAAGAAAATGATGCTGCATAAACTTCACAGTTTAGTAGTGCAATAGAATGGTGATGTGTTCTGTAAAATGTTTGACAAAAGCAGTTTGAGTTGATCGTTTTCATTTCTTTTAGTTAATTCATTCGCATAAGTTTATATAGGTGTTTGATATGTTGATGAAACCGTTGTTATGCAATTACGGGGGTGAATGCACCAACTTCTCAATCCTTGGTTAATTATTTGCTGCTAGCGCTTGTTTATGGAAGTATATACTTGTGTACACAAGGAAACCACTGCAATCCTGTATGCTTTTTATTCTTCTGCTGTCAGAACTTCTCAGCTGCCTACTTATTCCTCATTAATCTGTCGCTGTATGCGTCTCCAATGCATATATGACTTTCTTTCATGGAAACTCTGTTCGCAATAACTTGTTTATATTAGTGGTCTGTTTATGGGGTTTGATCTTGTTATGCAGGCAAAAATAGTACTACTATATATTGCTTGGTTTGGTAGTCGTGGAGGCAAATTATCTGGGCATGTCCTCTCCAACAGCTTCTTTTCGCTCCCTCAAATTCTTCTGCTTGCTTTTATTCTACTCCTCATTAACTAATATTTGTGGCTTCTTTTTTGGTTACATCAAGAAGTTAAAGCAAAGCTTACATGTCATTAAGACACATCACCCATCTTTCTACAAGCTCGCTCCGTTTTATAAACTTTCTATAGCTCTATTTCCGGAATATAATATACTAGCATGCTTATTCCACCACATATTTCCATCTAGTTTCAAATTGGGATGGCTAGAAGAATCATAAGCCAAGGGAGAAATCCCTGCCTTACTCTAAAAGGCATGCTATGCACCTTAAACAAAGAATGTCCATATGGATTTCCTTCTTCAAGTTTTGATTGATTTATGTCCGATTCTTTACAACAACCGCGGCATATAGTTGCTGTCTGTGGTTTTCTTATCGACTCCTTGAGCTTTCCTTCTCCAAAAAGGAAAAACTTTTAATACAAAGAATGTAAAATCGTTATAGTATACTCCACTAATTCTTCCGTTTTATATATTTACTAACACTTTTTTTTTTTGATTATACCTGTTAGAATAATATTATAATATTAATAATGCTAAATATGTCTTTTGTAGTAGAGAATATAACCACTGTAGCATATTCTTCACTATACACTCTATAAATAGGAAACCAATGTAAGAATTCTATTGACATATTCTATACACATGTTCGTTACTATATCATTTAACATGGTATCTATCATCTTAACTTGTATCAAAGCCACCAATTCTGGATTCAATCCCCAGTGGAGTCGCCGGCCACCAATTCTGGGTTCAATCCCCAGTGAAGTCGCCGGCCACCATCCCCTCTTCTCCAAGAGGGCAGCCACCACCACGAAACTTATCATCTCCAAGAAACAACTTATCATACTTATCACATCGCTTTCGTTGTTGCTCCGTCGAGTGCTCCGCCAGTGCTTTAGCTATCAGCCGCCAGAGAGTTCCGGACGAGACCAGATCCGCGTGAGATCTGGGCATCCATCACCAAGCTTCCGTCGTTGTCGCAAGTCCCCTTCCCCAGCCTAGGTGACGTCGACCCTAGCAACCCCGAGCCCGGACGAGCCCACCATCCACGGCCACCGTCTACTCCTGCCCAGTACATCCATCGATCACCAATTTTGGGTTTGATCCTCAGTGGAGTCGTCGACGCCAAAGTCCCTCGCAACCATCTAGATCTGCCATCCAGATCCACAATCTCACCACTCATCTCACTGAGCTCTTCACTGTCATTCACAATGACTAAGGCCGGTCAAAAGGAAAGAAAGAGGAAGGGAAGTGAAAGGGATGAAAGAGAGGCCGGTTAAACCAGACAAGTTGCCGCCCACTATCTCGATTTCACTACACTTTTCCTCATTTCCATCAAAAGCTTCGAGCTTCTAATCACGACCCAGCCCAGTAGCCCACCCCTCTGATATGGCTAGATTCAGATCTAGATCCTCTATTCAAACTCAACTCAATTTGATCTTTCAAAATCATCTTGAGTTTGAGGAGGATGTTAGAATAATATTATAATATTGATAGTACTAAATATGGCCGTGGTAGTGAAAAATATAGCTATTGTAGAATATAACCGTTGTAGCATATTCTTCATTATACACTTTATAAATATGAAACTAATGTAAGAATTATATTTTCTCCACTAACATAAAGAATGTAAAATCGTTACAGTATACTTTACTAACTTATTTCTCAACCGTTACAGTAAACCCCACTATCACTAATAAAATTCACTTTCTTCGTCAAATTCCTTAAAAGTTTAACACGCATTAAAATCTGTGTCGGATTAAACTATTGCAAATAATTTGGGGTAGAGGGAGTAATAAAATTTATGTATGTCTAACGGACCAACGCTTTAAAAGTCAACCATGAAGAGAAGGCCGAAGAAATTGTTTTGATATCTTAAACTCCCCGTCATATGAATGCCCTTAGCTTGGTGTGTACGTTCATACTTCTCCCTGTCTCGCGGTTTGCTATATAATGTGGCAGGACTCCGAAGTTGCCAAATAAAATCTCTCAGTTGTAAGCTTACTCTATATTAAATTTATTAGCAAGTAAACACTCATATCCGTCATAAACTTATCGTACGATGTTTAAACCAGGATTCCTTTGATGGTTCAGGCTCTGAACTAGACTGATTTTTTTAAAAATCTTTTTCTTGTTCTATGAATCTTACCATCTTCGTTTTTGTTTCCTTACATACCTGCAGATACCCTGAACTACATCCTTTTTCCGTTTGGTTCTAAATCAGACAAATTGATTGGGCAGTTGTCAAGGCATATCAAATCACATCCCCCACAAGTGTTGTGCTCTTGGATTGTTGGTCCATACCATGTGTCATCATTCTCACATGGGCTTTCTTGAAGACGAAGTAGAAGTACAAAAAGCTTGCGGGTGTCCTTACTTATATCTCTGGTCTTGTCATGGTCGTATTTTGTGATGTCCATGCAAATGACCGTTCAGGTATACAATTTATAAAATCTTATTGATTATTTGAGATCCTGATTGCATTTCTACATTTGCTTACTTGGACTCCATTATGGTACTTGTCACTTGTATTAGACGGGAAAAGTCTTGTATTACTCTATAGAAAACTTTGAACTTTTTTGGCGAAACTCATCTTGAAACCTGAAACGCTGTTGGTGTTTAAGATTGGGTCGTAGAACTTTTTATACTCTTTTTATATAATGTTCTTTTGCTATTTTAAATCTTGACAAGTGAGCTCAACTGTAAACAAAGCTGTTAAATAAGATCTCTTGAGCCTTCAGCTGCATCGTAATATATGCGAATTTAGATTGGTATTATTTGTATCGTCATCGTGTGAGAATGCAATTGTTTGACAGAGATCAGTTAGGGGACATGATAAAGCTGTGCGATTATACTTGCTAAATACCAAGGAATACATATCATCTGCTAATAGTTTAGCTTTTTTCATGTGGTGAAGAAAGCTGATGCGACTTGAGAGCAAAATGTAAGTCTTCATTCGCCAAGTCTGGAACACGATTTATCATGCCACTTGCCTCATATGGCAACAGTTCTTCTTCAGAATCGGATTTTGGAAAAAGATCCTACTAGAATTGATCGTGGCTGTTTCACATTCTTGTAGCAGGGAGCAATCCACTTAAAGGTGATCTCCTTATTTGATCTTGGTCTACACTATATGCTGCCAGTCATGTCAGTGAGGTAAGCTAAGTTCATTGCTGTCGTCCTAGTAGACCTCATACACAACTAGAGGGTTTTGTCCAGTAATTTTTTTTTCACTGGTCACAATTGAAGACATCCACACCAAGCCAGCATCTTGGTCATCCAATTCTTGTTATGGTATTTCTTTCCCTGGAAGTTTTTTCCCCCCTTCCGACTTGTAGTTTGTATGGTTACTGCTTAACATAGTATGGAGTTGTCCAGCGTTTATCCATTTTGTCGAGGCCATTCATATTGTTTCAACTTCACCAAGCTCTTGCCTCACCATTTTAAAAGATGAGAAATGAATACACGATTTGTCTGACTTAGCATTGTTGTGTGTGTGTGTGTGTGTGTGTGTGTGTGTGTCTGTGTGTGTGTGTGTGTGTGATGAATTGCGACTTAGTAATTGTTCCTTGTTTCGTGCAGGAGTTTCTTGTGAAAAAACGCTGATCGAGTAGAACTCATGGCCAGGTTGGGACTATTTGGTGCCATCATAAGTGCTTGCCAAGTGTATCCTTTTGCATTGTGCTATAATGTTTGCCTTAGGGTTTAAGATCATGCGTTCTCATGTTAGCCTTACAGTTTAATGTTAGCATTAGATTGTCCAAAAGCACCTATGGAATGCAGTGTGTCGTAGAAATATTTGTCTTTGGACCTGCCCAATATAGCGCTTATATGATTCTATTTCGGATTATAATTATGTCGCACCTTAACATGCTATCAGTAGCATACTTGAGCGTAGTGAGCTTCTATTAATTCATTGGAATAATGGAGCAGTAAGTCCATCCCTTCCACTCTCTCAAGGGATGTCTCTCTCATCCAGTTGAACATGGTTCTAGTTTCTTTATTGATTTCAGGTGCTTCCTGTTGCGATGTTTCTTTTTGAATCTCTGGTTCCTCTTCTGTTCTGTCTCTGTGTGTGAGGATTTTTCTTTTTTGTGTGGAACTTGCTCCTTTCTTAATACTTTGAGCCTTGCAGACAAATGGGTTGGCGATGTTGTATCCATCTTTGTGACTGGTGGCATGTGGACAGTTTTGATTCGTATTTTCGCATAACATCAGAAGTTTAAATATTATCATTATTCTATTTTTAACTGTGCATTAGTATCCATATTTTTAACCACACATGTAGATTGAACTTACACGTTGACCATGCAATGCCTTCAGGTTGATTGACTGTGCTTCGTGGCATTTGTTGCTGTCAGGCTTTTCGCTCAAGATCTCCATGACAAAATTTTGTATTTCCCAAGTAAATTGAGCTGCACAACATACAATATACAAGTCAGCTTAGACGTTAGGTGAATTCTGTGTTAGGAATATGAGATAGCGAATTCAATCCCCCGCTTGCAAAAATCTGATAGGAACAACTCAATAAATATATGATAGAAAAATAATGATACAAACACCAAGATTTTTAATGTGGAAAACCTATCAAAACAAGGATAAAAACCACTGGTTGTCAAGACCAATGAACCTGCTCCACTATGATCAAATCACAGTAAACAACGTACACAATCAAGTGCACACAAACGTGCAAACAGCCAGCCGAAACAGCAAAGCAACAAGCTTGTTGATACAAAAACAAGAAGATAAACAACCTCAAAAACCCGAGGCACTGTCGAGGCAATATCTCACACCTCCGACTTTGTCTAGCCGATCCAACCGTTCAGAATGAAGAACTGGATGTCCAAAACATGATGACAAAATTTCAGTCCGATCCAACAATGAACGAATCAGCAAACGCGGTTTTATGGTGGCTGTGTTTTGTGTGTATACGAAGAGAACTTCTCTTCGTATTGTACTCCTTGTATTCTACGACTTGAATACATATTCTGACTTTATACACCTCAATTTCTTCCTGTATAAGTAACTGCCTTTGAATTTTCAATTTGGGCTTGGGCTTTCCATTGGGCTTTGGACTTTGGGCTTGCCTTCACATAGGAATGAGCCCAACAAGCCTTAAAACCCAACAAATCTCCCCCTCACGACTATGTGGAGTTATCCGCCAAACCGGAAATCATACGACAAGTTTCTTCAAAATATTCAGATTCTTCCTCATCAGTCAAGGTCACGTACTCATCAGAAGGATACCTTATAGAAGGTTGTTTCTGCCTAGTAGACCTCCTGAGTTGAACCGGAGGTGGTTCTGGTGCTTCATCATGAATCTCATCCTATGACAACTCAAGATGCTCTTCAACATCATTTATCGAAACATCAAATTCATCTCCAAGTTGTTGATAATCATGTTGCACAGCATGTTGAATATTACCTTCAGCAGTATCTGGATTGTGAACAGACAACCGCACTGGACTAACATCAGTCAGATCATTGTTTTTCATGGGTGCAGTCTTCTTCAGCTTGTCAATGTCATCAATGATTTGATCTTCCATGAACACCAATCACGGCTTCTAACCACCTTCTTCTCAACAGGATCATATAGCTGATATCCAAGTTCATCCTGACCATAACCAAGCAAGATGCACTGCTTCATTTTCATATCCAACTTGGATCTTTCGTCCTTTGGAATATGAACAAAGGCCTTACAGCCAAACACCCGCAAGTGATCATAGGAGACATTCTTGCCATATCAAATCTTATCTGGCACTTCACTGTTCAAAGCAACAGTAGGACTAAGATTAATAACATGAACCGCCGTGTATAATGTCTCACCCTAGTAATGTTTAGGCAATTTTGCTTCTGAAAGCATACACCTAACTCTCTCAATCAAAGTCCGATTCATCCTCTCTGCTAAACCATTCAGCTGAGAAGTCTTTAGAGGAGTCTTTTCATGTCTGATACCTTGCTGCCTGCAATAAACATCAAAGGGTCTAATATACTCACCACCATTGTCAGTACGAATGCATTTCAGCTTCTTGCCTGACTGTCTTTCAATCAAAGCTTGAAATTGTATAAATTTCTCAAGCACTTAATCTTTTGTCTTCAGAGCATAGACCCAAATTTTCCTGAAACAATTATCAATAAAAGTAGTAAAGTAAAGTGCACCACCAAGAGACTTTACCTTCAACGGGCCACAAATGTCAGAATGCACCAATTCCAGCAACTCTGACTTTCTTGAGGGAGGATGTTTCTTAAAGGATATTCTGGTCTGCTTTCCTGCCACGCAGTAAGAACACTTCTCTAACTCTGTACTTTTTAATTCTGGAAGCACATCCTTTTTAGCTAAATAATTCATCCCTTTTTCACTGATATGACTAAGCTTTCGGTGCCACAAACTTGATGCATCCATATCTACAACATTCACACTGTCTCTAGCAACCAAAGCTTTTGTACAATATAGTTTAACCATTTTCTCTCCTCTAGCCACAACCAAGTTACCTTTAGTGAGCTTCCATTTTTCAGAACCAAAATGGTTATCATAACCACTGTTATCAAGCAGCTGAACAGAAATCAAGTTGAAATGAACATCTGGAGCATGTTTAACTCCTATGAGTAATAGCTTCATTCCCATGTTGGTTTGCAGACAAACATCACTAACACCGATCATCTTAGACGCACCATCATTACCCATCTTCAAAGCTCCAAAGTCACCTGACGAGTAAGATGTGAAGAATTCCTTCCTAGGTGTAACATGTAGTGTAGCACCACTGTCTATTATCCATGTGCTTTCATCTGATACAAGATTAACTGAATCATAATCATGAAGAATGACAAGATCATCATTACCGATAGTAGTAGTCACACGATCACCATCATTTTGACCATTTCCTTTCTGCTTGCCTTTCTTGTCTCTATTTTCCTTTTTCAGTAAGAAACAATTCTTTTTAATGTGTCCCATTCTGTCACAATGATGACACTCTACATTCTTGTATCTTCCCTTGGATTTGCTCCTGCTATTTTCTATGCTACCCTTCGAATCCCTTTTCTGAGTTCTCCCCCTATTTTCAGTAACAAGCACCTCGGACTGAGATGAAAAACCATGTGTCTTCCTTCTCATCTCTTCATTAAGAGTAGCACTCTTCGCCATTTGCGAAGAAATATACCATCAGGAGCAGAATTTATAATAGAGACCCGAAATATTTCTCAAGAATCAGGTAGAGTATTCAGTAACCACAATCTCAATACTTCATCATCAAATTTGATGCCCATTCTGACAGTTGATCCAGAAGCCCTTGAAATTCATTCAAGTGATCTAAAATGAAAGTCCCCTCCCTGTATCTCAAGTTCATGAGAGAGTTCAACAAATATAATTTATTGTTTCCTGACTTAGAGGCATACAAGGACTCAATTTTCTCCCATAAGCTTCTTGCATTAGTCTCATTAGCAATGTGGTTATAAATATTATCATCTATCCATTGCCAAATGAAACCACAAACCTGCTGATGTGCGAATTCCATTCCTCATCAGGCTTAGAATCCGGCTTATGAGCAGCAAAAACTGAAAGATGCATATTTCTCACAAATAGCAAGCCCTTCATTTTCCCCTTCCACATATAATAATTAGTGTCATTTAAAGTTATCATCCTATTTGTATTTGTCTCCATTGTTCAAACAAGTCAAATAACTGAAATAACTTTTCAGCTCTGATACCAATTGTTGGGAATATGAGACAGCACACTCAATCCCCCACTTGCAAGAACCTGATAGGAGCAACTCAACAAATATATGGCAGAAAAATAATGACATAAACACTAATATTTTTAACGTGGAAAACCCCTCAAAACAAAGGTAAAAACCACGGGTCGTCAAGACCAATGAACCAGCTCCACTATGATCAAATCACAGTACACAATGTACACAATCAAGTGCATCACAAATGTGCAAACAGCCAGCCGAAACAGCAAAGCAACAAGCTTGCTAATACAAAAACAAGAAGATAAATAACCTCAAAAACCTGAGGCACTGTCGAGGTAATATCTCACACCTCCAACTTCGTCTAGCCGATCCAACCCTTCAGAATGAAGAGCTGGATGTCCAAAAGATGCTGACAAAATTTCAGCTCGATCATACGATGAACGAATCGGAAAACGCGGTTTTATGATGGCTGTGTTTTGTGTGTATATGAAGAGAACTTCTCTTCGTATTGTACTCCTTGTATTCTACGACTTGAATACATATTCTGACTTTATACACCTCAATTTCTTCCTGCATAAGTAACCGCCTTTGAATTTTCAATTTGGGCTTGGGCTTTCCATTGGGCTTTGGACTTTAGGCTTGCCTCCACATAGGAGTGAGCCCAACAAGCCTTACAACCCAACATGCTGGTGATTTGGATCTGAACTACTATGACCATCAAAATGATAACAAAATATTGGAATGAGCTGGACTGATTAAATTTTGCTTTAACCAAACCAGAAGATAGAGTTTGTCCATGGTTCGCTGTAGGATGTAAATATCTCTTTGATCATGCTAGGACAAAGTCATTCTTCTTCAATTGCTTCTATTCAGTATTCATCTATCCATTCGAGAGTTATCCTTTTGCAAGGAATCGTCTCTGCTCCATAAATGTGACTAAGTCATGAGTCAAGACTTGCTTTTATATCTTGATTGTGAATGCGTACTGCAGGAGTCAAGAGAATAAGGATAGGATCCTGAGCGAGGTTGCCGATGAGTCCACCCACCAGAGCAAGAACGACGAGGAGGAGGCCAATGTCAGAGACTTTTCTCACGGCCAACAGGACACATCTTCCCGAAATAAAGGCTTGTAGGAGTACTACAAGTTAATATCACACCTAGCAGTAGCTTAGTCACAAAAAAGAAAAAAAAATGGTTTCTGTAGGACATTATTACTCGTGGCGGTTGGGTTAATCACACAGGAGAAAAAGCCTCATGATATTAGGAAAGCGAGTTAGTGGGGCTTTAAACTCCAGTGTTATCCCTCGTTTTGCTTATGTATGGTTTCAGCTATCGCCAAGCTAGGGAAAGCAATCTTCAAGCTTATAGTCGACAGCTTTTATATTATTTACTGTCACGTACATAGAGTTGAAATTCAAAGAGTTTGGCTCCGGATGTGTTGACAGCTTGTACATAATCTACTCTTGCGTTCGTATAGTTGATAAGTCATATTGGTTACCATGTTTTTAATGTGTTTGCCAAGGATTGATGTCAACCTTTTGTTCCTTCCTCGCAAGGTTGTTTTAATAAGTATGGAGCATCGCCTTATCGACGTAAACTTCTCTTTTAATGATGCTGGGGAGTGTCATCACCTCAAAGACGTCATTGAAAATGTCATCAAAGACGTCATTGAAGATGTCATCAAGCACGGACACCTTAAGAGGTTCCAGAAAAACCAAGATCGTCCAAAATCTATCGCTCCTAAGTAGAAAAATCGATCTTGGTCATCTGATGTCCAGGAAAAATCTAACCTACCTTCCTTAAGGGCCTGAATCAATGTCATCGTCGACAGTCTCATCCAGGGAAGAGCTGGGGAAAGGTGTGAACCCTCTCGTTCAAATTATAACATTATCTCATTAAAATTATAATATATTTTTTTCATGACAAATTATTATTATTTATTAATTCAACGTATATAACAACCACCCATCCTCATATTCATTCCCTCCCATCCCCAGTCTCCTCACTCTCCTCCCAAAAAATGTCGTATATTATTGTGGGGAAGAGAGGAGAGCTTGTGAGAACGTATATTATTTTTTTTGATATGTTTTTGTTAATTTCTATATGGTATGTTAATGGTTTTATAACATGTGCGGATGTTTCCCAAGCGAGTACTATTTTGTTACTTTCATAATGGTTTTATAATGTCACTTTTATAAGTTTTCGCTGTCGTTTCCTGCAAAATGCGATGAAAGTAAGTGTCCTCGAAGACTATGATTTCCCTCACCAAACAAAATGAGATTTCCATCCTTTTCTAATGCTACATCTTAAATTTTAGTCAAACAGCATTCTCCTATGGGAAATTGGGAACACTCAGCAGTATAAAATAGGCCATCTTCACTAGCTTATTAGCTATATGAATTTGCACGATCCCAAAATACACATGCAAAATATCACTTGCCCCACGTTGACTATATATCCCCTACTCGAGGCAAAGGCTTCTGTTTTTTGCTTCCAATATCCACAATTCTACACAGAATTCTGCACATTTTTGTACTATTCTCTCTTCCTCCGCTCTACACTTTGCCTATTTGCCCACCTCTTGAGAGCTGCTTGTCACCACCATGAGCATCTCCCCGCAAATGCTATTCATATTCCACTCAAATTCCCCAATTTGGACCCAAATTCTCCAGCTCAGTTCTCATTATTTTCCCATTTGTGTTTCTCTCATATTCTCTTTGCTTTTTTTCTTTTTTTTCCAAGCCACCTTTGTTGTCGTCCTTGTTCTTTTTCTGTGCGAACGACTCCTACGGGACTCGTCTGCATTGTAGTAGTTGTGACACACTTCCTTATTTGCTTCCTTTGATTTGGATGAGTTGTTTCTCTTGAAGTCTTTCTTTTTTAATAGCTTCTTAAATTTCTTTCACATCAAGACAACTTCTTCAGAAATAGATTCTCTTGTTTTTGATGAGGCAGATGAAGTATCGTCTTTCGCCATTGATATCAGTATTTTCTCTTGAGTTTTGAAGCGTAGGGTCTTTTTCTTGCTTCGTCGATTTGCTTCTTCTATTGTATCTCAAGATTGTAAGTGTTTAGCACGTCATAGAGCTGAGCAAGTGACATTTTTTCTAGATATTTTGATTCTCTAATTGCAGTAATCTTTATGCCCCATGCTTTTCCAAAGGATCTTATGAACTTCAGATTGACTTCCTTATTAACAAATGTCTTTCCTAGTGTCTTTAGATTGTTGATCAAGACATTGAATCTCTCATACAAAGTAGTGAGATTTTCGTCAGGTCTCATGGATAGCTAGTCATACTGCTGCATCACAACATCCTTCTTGTTTTTCCTTATCTCGTTTGCTTCTTTTGTTGTGGTGGTGTGCACTACTATCTCAAACATGTCATTATCCAGGGTCTTGAAGATTTGATTTCTTATCCTCCTATCTATTAGTACTAAGTCCCAGTCCTCCTTTGTCCATAGAGATTTTGACTTATCAACTTCTCTTGTGTCATTTAGTGGATCTGATATCTTTGATATATGAGGGTCATCTATGACTATGTTACATACTTTCATCAATTGAGTTCAAATGAGATAGCATTCTTAACTTTAAGTAGTTGAACTTGTGGAATGAGCAAGCTAACGACTCACCACGGTTAGGGCTCTTGGGTAGCTTAAGAGGAGCCATTCTTTATTCACAAAATAAACTATTAGTAACTTCTTTTGTAAATAACAAGCAGAAAAGAAATGGATTCTTTTCTTTTGAATAACTGTTAAGCAAAAAAGTCATGCTTTGATACCAATTATAAATCACAGAGTTTAATATGAATAGCCTAGAAAGGGGTGAATAGATTAATCAAAAAAATTTCACGATTCGATGTAGCTTAATCTTGACTAGTATGCACTTAATCTTCTGCTGATTTGTGGAATGAGTCTGCAATAGAGATAATAGTATAGCATGATTGTCTCTTGTGTATCCTGAATTATTTTCTAACAGTTCTACATATATAATGAAAAATAGTAAGGACACAAGGTTTTTATATTGGTTCAGACAATCGTTGTCAAATGATCAACGAAGTGTTGGATTAATGGACTCATAGCACATGTACATGGACAATTTAATTATACGGATTAATTATATGTTATGTGCTATCTTACAGTTTGGCCCAAATATTAGTGGTCCTATGGATATTAATATTAATTGGATCAATACATCGTCATATAGAGTATAGGGCCCAATTGTGTAGATACCTACGGCTTGATCCTAATTGATGATGGGCTGATTAGGGTTAAGCACCACTATATATATGAAGATTATGGTCCCCGGTTAAACATACGTTACATCTTTCTAGCATCCCATCGCGAGAGAGAGGAACCCTAGCATGTGTATCAACTGGAAGATACCCTAACCCTAAGCGATCTTCAACCCGGATGAAAGGCTTGCACTTATGGATTCAGGTACGCTTCCGCTTATGATTTATTCTAAATAATTCGATATGAAGGTTACAGTTATTTATATGGATTAATTCCAACACGAAGGCTTAGTCTAGTTTTTCCTTGGTAATAGATGTGGTGTGACCAAGAGGTAAGTTCAATATCTTTTTATTTGTGACTTACAAAACAATCCCTTATAAGTACAATACTTGATAAAGGTAGAACATAGATTGGTGCACAGATCTTTTCAAAAGCTCTGCTGCAGATGTTGCTCTTGGTACATACTAGTGAACTCCTTTCCTCAAATGTTTCTTGATAACTCTCAAGAACGACTGCACAACATTTGAGAGATTTTTCTTGCTTGTAAATGAAATCCACAATCGTCATCAACATTTTCTGAGTTTGATCAATCCCTTTTTATAAGTTCAGGGAATTAGAACCTGTGACTGAACTGTTTGTCCATGTTTGTCCCAGTTGTTTATGCAGAACCTTCTGTAGTAGTCTGTATCCACGTGATTCACATTGACACTCCAACTATGGTCTGCTATTTTGTTGCATGCTTTCCTAAACTGTAACTCACTATCCTAATTCTCAACCTAAACAACTAACTACAAACATATCCTATTCTAAAATTTTATCCATCAATTTCAATATATTGAAAGGATTACACATTCCTAACACTTATGTTGCTAGAAGCAACACATATCTTTGATTCAATCCATCGATTTTGAGTGCTTTACTTATGGTGTTTCAACTACTTGCTTCATTGTTAATATCAAGAGCACAATTGATGATACTTACATTAAAGCCATAAAATGTTACAAATTTTGAACCAGAACCATAACAAGTTCTGTGCCATAGCTGTTTGTTTGCGACACTGAAAAAGAAGTTACGTATATCCCACATTCAAAGTAAATTGTATGGACTTGTAGGTGAACTATCCATTGCGCATTGAATGACCTCTTTCGCAATCATGCGAGCATACTGGGAGGATTGTGTGATGATTTTGACTGACGAAATGCAGCTAATCGGAGGCACTCATTCTTGAAATGCAGCTAAATTAACTCTTTAAGCAAATTATGGAAGAATACTTGCATATTGCACTTGTTAATGGTCTTCTACTCTTATGCTTGATACAATTGGTATAATTGTTGTGGGTGCTAATTACTAATTACCTGTGTACTGATGTGTTGGTGTGTTGTCAACATCTAGCTAGACTGAGATTCGTCACGGTCTCTGACATGATCTCGATTTCCAAAAATCGCTCCTTGGATCATGAGGGGCTCGGTACTGTTGTTAAACAATTTCAGTTATAAAAAAAAAAAAAAATTACTACATTGTTACAATGACATATGGGAATGGATATTTCTTTTGAAGCGTATATACATTGTTACAACGATAAGGAGTCAAAACACCTGAGCATCGCGTTTCGTTATATACAAGTTCCCTCAAATAGAAAAAATCTGACATGTTTGTATGAGGGGTTGATCTAGTCAACTAAGGTACTCCAGCGTTCAATCTTTTATAAAATAGAGTAAAGAATTATGAGTTGTGAATCCTGATTTTGCTTTTTCATTCTCCAAATGGAGCCCTTTATCTTAATTGTTATGATGCAGACTGTTATGTTGTGCTGATTTTTCCAGCATGATGTCGCCTTGTCTCATTTATAGAAGAATGATATATGAACCTGATCGGATGGAGCGCGAGTAGCGAACTAGTTATAAATCAATCAATTTTAAACATATAATGCTAAAGAATGCTTAGTTATTCGACTTTGGTTAATCATTGATTTATTATTATTATTATTGATTATCTTTTTATTTTCTTCTTTTCTTATTATTGATTAGTCATTGGTTTTGGTATCATCATATTGTCAATTTGTTATCTTGATTAGTGATTGATTTTAGATAATTATGACTAATATAAACATATAATGAAGTTAAATCTTTTGGTGAGTCATACTTTGTTTGGTCAGTTATAATCAAACCGTTTTATTTTTCTATGTATATGTTTCACATTATTTTGTCTTTTCATTTTCTTTTCAACTTATAATACATAGCACATAAAAATATTTAAAGTTTCACATCATCTTTTGATATTCCTTTTTATCTTTTCATATGACAAACACATATTTGACTATTTATCATAAGATATATATCCGATTCTTAGATTTAATATAGAATTAAACACTTACCATGTTATCATGCTTTCATGAGATGAACAAACTATTTACTTTCATATCGATATTTTAAATCCGATTGTCTTTCTAATCTTTAAACTTTCATATTTTCAATGATATTATTCAATCTCATATGAAAGTTTGACAAAGTATAGAATCTATTGATTTTTATATCTACTCTACTATGCTAACAAATCATATCGCATTTATCATTTTTACATTATAACATGTATATACGAGAAAGAATTATTGAATGTACTAATTAGGTCCACAAAAATTCATGGCACAAAAGAGAGGGAGATTTATCAAATATATGATGACATGAAACATCATTTCGTATGTAATCATCATTTATATCTTTTAATTTCATTATATTATTAAGTTTGAATCTGAAAGATTTACTTAATTTAAGTTTGGATCAAGAAAATAATATGAATATTTATATTTTTTTTTTTGCAATAGTGTGTTAAAATACAATGAAAAAAATACAAAGTATAGTCATATAATCCAATATCAACATAGAAAATGATGTTGAACAAGTCCTTAATTTGATTTATTATAACATTATTTATGTAATTCACATTATGTATATTAAAAAATATTATTAATAATTATATATATCTATTTTAAATCATATAGAAAACCTAAAATATTTGAGAATTCTATGTCGTGATGGTGTTAAATTATTTAAGTAATTATTAGTTTTTGATAATGTTATAATAATGAAACAAATATATAATAATATTGAGACAACATATAATGAAAAGACATTATAAATTAAATATTATGTCATTATTACATGACCAACCAAATTTGATATCAAAATAAACCAAACTTTGATAAAAAAAAATTAAAATAAATAAATATATATATATAAATAGATATGAAACATGAAGCAATACATCCCAGGGAAAAACACAAAGAAACTCATTTTCAAAAACACCAGTTTTTTTTTTTTTTTTTTTTGGGAAAAAGGGATTGCCCAAAAATTATAATTGCATCATCTCATTCTAAATGAGCGAAATCGAGTAGAAGCCGCTGCGCTCTCACCGTTGGAGGGCCGTGGCGGGGCAGTGGTTTACCTAATCTATTCACGAGGTAAATACTAAGAATAAGAATAAGAAGAAACACAGTCGCGAATGAATTGGAGAATTCGGAGGAGCTCTGTAACGCCCCGGGATTTCCTGTCCAATACCTGCTAAACACGTGGCGTTACCGCCGCTCCAAAGTTTCCTTCGAAGCAAGGCGACAGGAATATAAGGGGTTTAAGTATCAGAAACATAGGATCTAGAAATAAATATCCAACTTACATCGTCTAGAATTACATAAAAATCGTACTCCGAAAATATAAGCGAAATGGTACAGCAAGTCGAAACTAATCATCTTCGCTATGTAACGGTTCCCTCCACGATCCTTTATTACCTGAAACGAATATGTAACCGTGAGCTTGAAAGCCCAGTAACACAGGATACACATCCATCTCAGGGGTCTGGCATTCTTATTATATCATGCATTTCCCATGCGCAAACAGAATGCAATGCAAGCAACACCGAGCAATCATATGCCAATCAGGAATGTATAAATACGTACAGGATAATAATAATACAAGTCAAGCAGGTTAATCCCTATTTCAGTATCACTGGCCTATATTAAAGGCTTGTACAGGTTAATGACATGCTCGGACATGTCATATTGATTCTCAGGACTTTTACAGGTAAGCAACGTGCTTTTGTAACGTTCTAACAATTTTTATGACTTTTACAGGTTAATAACATGGGAGGAGTTACAGCAGGAGTTTATCGTTAATAGTATCGTCAT
>LIEC01010720.1:0-50551 GCA_001925005.1 Drosera capensis
ACAATTATTGGGCCTCAACACAGTAATCATGACCGAGCCCATCTAAAAGGCCCATTTTCACTCCCCTCACCCTCATTCAACGAAACCCTAGTTTTTTTGTGTCGTCGCTCACTTCACAGTAATCCTCTCTGCAAACAAGCAAGCAGCAGCAGAAGTGAAGAAGGAGGAGGAGACGACGTCCTGTTGATTGAGATCTGATCGAGAAATGGCGGAGAAGGCAGTTACGATCCGTACCAGGAAGTTCATGACCAACCGTCTCCTCTCCAGGAAACAGTTTGTTAGTTCTCTTCCACTCTTTTTTGGTTTTCTCTGTTTCGATTTGATCTCATATGATTTGATTGGATTTTGTGGTTTTTCCTTTAGGTAATTGATGTTCTGCACCCTGGGCGCCCCAATGTCTCCAAGGTTCGCTGCTCTCGCTTTTCTATTATCTTTCGTTGAAGCTGATATGATCTGGTTGAAATAAATCCTAAAATTAGTTTACAATATCTGAATATGTGCCTCGTGGGTTTGACGTGTGGAGATTGCTCCTATAGGCACATACCAAATGACTGGAAACATTGCATAGCAAGTGATATTCATACAAGGGATTTAGAAGCACGGACAATCCCGCCAATTGATCATCATGTATTAAATTCCAAATAAACGATGCACTCTAAAAAATGAATGTATGGGGTTGTGGAATTCAATTTGTGATCTGGTTTCACACTTGTTTTGATATCTTGTTTAGAACCTAACTGTACCAATTGCTCTAGTTGATGGTGGAATGGTGGAAGACCCGCGATAATGTTAGTATCTTAAGGTAGCTCCAGGTTACATTGAATGGGTTCTTGGAAAAATTGATCGTGTTGAGGATTAGGGATTTTGACTGATTTGTTCACTCAAGCCTGGAAATTGGTAGCAGCTAGTATTGTCTATTGTGAATCGAGGACTGGGATTTCATGCTGGTAAAAAAGGAGAAGCATTTTCACTCCATTCGTAATTATTGCAATGTCTGCCTTTTGTCTGTTTTGACGAGTTGCTATTTCTGCAGCTTCGGGTGAAATTCTTGATCTGCTACTTAGTATAAGTTTTTGTATTTTTGAGTGTATCTGACATGTTAAATTGAGTTAATCTCAATGTGGAAGAACTGTACTATGACGTTCATTTCAGGCGTTGAGTTGATGTCATACATGTAATGGTCTCAACGCTGGTAAATTCAATTTGAGGATCATGTTTCTTTTTGAATTGAAGTTTCTTGAAATTTATGTAGTCCATCAGTGTGCTAGGAATTGATCCAAATTGTATGCATTAAACTTCGGAGTTATTTCGAGTGGACGAATGTCTAGTGCAAATTAGCTTTAGTGTTGTCTTATGGATGTTATAGGATCTGGTAATAATTCCCTTGGTGTCTAGTTGGAAGATGTTGTATCTCATAAAACATTGCATTGACATATTCTTTGTGTATGCAGGCAGAGCTGAAGGAGAAATTAGCTAGGATGTATGATGTAAAGGATGCCAACTCCATCTTTGTGTTCCATTTCCGCACTCATTTTGGAGGTGGAAAATCCACTGGGTTTGGCCTGATTTATGATTCTGTAGATAGTGCAAAGAAGTATGAGCCGAAGTACAGGCTTATCAGGGTATTATCATTTTTAAACATCCACTTCTATCCTATTGGTTTTTTTTAAGTTTCATTTAACCGATTTGTTGATTCTTTCTCTAATGCGTTGTGCCATGTGGTCAGAATGGACTGGATACCAAGGTTGAGAAATCCAGGAAGCAGTTGAAGGAAAGGAAGAACAGGGCCAAGAAGATCCGTGGTGTGAAGAAGGTAATATGAATTCGTACTCATTATTGTGCACTTTGCAACAGTATTTTCGTTAATATCTAGATATCTGTGCTCATTTTTTCCTGAACTGGAGCAGTTCTGAAATTGGATAGGTCTTGACCTATGCAAATTGGTTTAATTGGCCTGTTTGATGAAATAGTTGCTGCACTTGGTCTTGTTAAGAAATGTTAACCAGTACCATCAAATCATAGTGAAGTAAGAAAAATCTAAGAGATATTGGAGAAATTTTTTTATCATAGGTGTGAAGAAATTAATGGGTTGCTTATTTGACTGTAGTTTCCGATTCACAGATTATACCTTTTTCTATATCAATTTGACTCATCACAGCCTGAACATCAATTAATCGGCACTGTTTCTTTCTAGTCTAGTTAATTTGTTCTGACTTCATATATTTCCCGCATCTACAGACAAAGGCCAGTGAAGCTGCCAAAGGTGGGAAGAAGAAGTGAGCGGCTTTCTGCAATGCATCAACAAGAAGCTGGAAGACTTCTTTTTCTTTTCTTGTTCTTGGGCCGTTTTTTTGCTCAGCTCTTTTACTTAAAGCGTTGGTAGATCATGCTTCTGGTATGTAACCTCTGAGGTGTTCACTTGTTAGCCCAGACTTGTAGTACAGTCGATTTAGCAAGTTAATTGCTGAAAGTTCCTTTTGTTAATTATGTTGGATCTTGTTGGTGTACTTTGTCGTCATATAATAACACAATTCTCATTTACGGTCACTTCTTTGAGGGTTTGACGGATCCTGTAAAAGATGGGCAGTTTCTCTTTTCGATGAGCAAGTTGCTCCTTTTGATATCATCTGATGCATCAAGGAGATATGATATGTGCTCATGTGCAAGTTAGTAATGCCATCACGCCTGTACTTTGAGGGCTGTTTGTGCAGAATACCATATGATATTCGAGGCTGAGAACCCATGAATCATGATCAAAGTCATGCGGATGTTGGATAAACCTGTGAATTTACTTGTTGATGTGCAAAGATGTTCAAAATTTCTGGATTTGTCATATGGCCTGTCATGTTTCCTTTGAAGTTTAAGATGAGAATGCGGAAGCTGTTAATCGTTATTACTACGACTGTGCTCCATCCTTGATCCTCTTTCGTTACGAGCACTGGGATTCTTGCACTTCGATTTCTATTGGTAGTCTCTCTACTTCTCCAGCAGCCCATCTCTTACCCAAATAAGTCATATCCGCTTTTCTATAGTATTAAAGTTTTCTAGTCTAACAATAGAGCATCAAGGTGGACGTGCCGGAGTGGTTATCGGGCATGACTAGAAATCATGTGGGCTCTGCCCGCGCAGGTTCGAATCCTGCCGTCCACGTTTTACTTTCAATTTTTTTAGAATCAAAAATTTGCCTCGCGTCAGGTACGGATAGAACCTACTGCTTAGGAAACAAAGTTACAGACGTGGCTTGCATGTAGAATTTATATATAAAATTATTCTTCATAGAAATAGTGTGTGTATAATATGTGATAATGTTTCATAAATACCTATACTTTTTGTTCATATAGTTTAGTTTACCATTCTCAGATCTTTAGTTTATTAATAACATCATAGATGAGTAAATAAAGATTGGTGTTTTTTTTTTTTTTTTTTTTGTGTAATATGAAGCAGAGAAGTGTAATCTTTAATCATAACTTCATAGAATAACATTTCAAGTTGGTCATTCTATAATTCGAACGATTTTTTCCTAAGGAAATCATCCCACCTACAGTATTGCATTCTTTCGTACAATCTACAGATTGACTAAGCAAAGGTTAATTGACAAGTGTGATTCTTTTTCTTGACTTTATAGTCTTGTACTTATATGTCGGTGGATATTCGGATAGTGTAGTATGATCCTTTTCAGACTGATCTTCGAGGACCAATAATGCCGCGTAAATTGTCATGGCACTTTTATTCGTTTTCATCCAATGGACTCCATACAGATTGCTTTAAAACTTTTACTTTAAAACTTCAGAAAATGAGAGTTGGAGCAGTTCAAGAGTCGGTGTATTTTCGAAGAAAAAGAAAAATAAAGAAAAGTCGGTGTCACCTTTCTCTTGCATTTTTTTAATAGGGATTCGGTCCCTTTCACATTTCCATGATCGGGAAATGGCCCGCACGGATGCGCCATTGTCGCCGCAACTTGTCTTTGGATAACGGAAAAGAATTTTCAACACAAGCACTGATCAGGGCGAGTTCAATTCATATAGTCGAGCTTTGAAGGACCCATGAGAGGAGCTTCGATCCCTTTTTTTAATCCTACGATTCAGATTCAAAATATAATTAGAAAATGACGTATTGTTGTCAGGACATCTTGTTTATTCAAAAGTTAGAAACCAACTTGTTCTCTTACCAGACGGACCCTTGATACTACTCCATTTATCTCATTAAAAAAATATATTTATTTAGATTTTGATAAAAATTTTCAAATCAGAAATAATTCGTTGGACAATCAAATATCGTTTTACGTAAATTATCTTTAAATAATAATATATTAATAATTTAAGTTATTTATTTTAATGTGAGTCAATAATATAATTTTTTACATAAATAATGAAACTCGTCAAAATATATGTTATGTTTAATAATATAATAATGATCACGTTGTATTTTTAATAAGAGGAAAGGAATATATGTCAAGAACTTATTGAATGTAATTAACCATAAATGGATTTAAAAATCAATAATTAAGATTAGAGCTCATTTTTGAACAAATTAAAAAAATTGCATTCAACAATTGATGCTCGAGTCCGAGGTTCTAATAACAAGTAATGCCTAAAAAAAACATTTTTTCTCATATCAATGCACTCCATATCTCACGCACTATTACGTTGGTCATCTCCACCTTCCCAATCCCAAAAATTCTTCCTCTAATCCCAAACAATAAACTACTCCATTTGAAAGCAGATCCGATTGTGCATGTGATGCTCAGACAATCAAACCAATCGAATCAATTCATTTCAATCCAGTTAGAAAACCTGAAATGCTCAGACGTGTGTTGCCTGCATCAACGGTTCAAATTTATTAACCTTATCTTGCTCTCCGGTTTCTTGCTTGCTGGCTAGTTAGCTGGCACATTGTTTGATTAAAGTCACCGCATACAAACATCATTGACTTTTACTGTTCTCCGCTTTTCAATTAAACTAATCCTAATAGTAGATCTAACTTCCGCAATAAATTCTCTGCTCCTCATCCTCATTATTCATTTCTGGTTATCCCATTTCAAGAACGAAGATCACTGGTGAGTTGCCCGGAAACGAAAAATCTATGATCTTGATGATTTGGCTTTTTGAGTATTTGTAAGTCTTCGATATTTGTGATGTTGATGAGTGGGTTTTGTCTAGTGATCGAAATCTGTATTTTTTTTTCTCCGTGGGTTTTTATTGGTGATAGAAATTCTTTGATTTTGATTTGTGGGTTTTGATCAGTGTTCAGCATATGTAGTTGTGCTTTGTGGGTTTTGATTAGGGCTTAGTTCACATGATTTTGTTTCCAGCATCTGTGAATTGTGATTTTGCTGTGTGGGTTCTGACTAATATTCGTGGTATGTTGTTTGGATGTGCGAATGTTAGACTACTATTTAGTCATGTGATTCTGCTGGATTTTGACTACTATCTTCATATTTGATTTTGCTAAGCGGGTTTGCTCAGTATTCCAGATCTGTGATTTTGCTAAGAGAGTTTTGATCAGTATTCAAATCTGTGATTTTTCTTACAAGGCTTTGATCAGTATGCAAAATCTGTGATTTTGCTTTAAGGGTTTTGATCAGTATTTGTGCTTTATCTATTTTTATGTGTTCATCATAATATGTAATTTTTTACTAGTTCACAGCATCATTGATCTATGTTGGCTCTTATATTGCAGATTTGAATTTGAGAGGAAGGGTTAATGGCACAGATTCTGCTGCATGGTACTCTTCATGTTACCATCTATGAGGTCGATCGCCTCTCCAAGGGTGGCGTTAGTGGTTTCTTCCAAAAGGTAAACTATTTCGCGCCCTTACGCAGGCCTAGACCAACTAATTCTATTATCTAGCGTAGGTTCTGATCAACTTGTGATGGATCATATTGGATTAGATCTTGTGGGGTTGTGCTGGTTGTTGGGGATATCGAAAAAAAAAAATGAAATAACTCAGAATCTTATTGTGTTTCTATTGATTTCTCAATTCCTGATTTGGATTTTATATCCTCAATACTTATGACCCATTCATCCAACACTTACATTATGTAATTTGTTGTAGATGTCCATATTCTATATGTTTGGAGGAGCCACTGGGTCAGTCCTGTTCGGGAATCTAATATCGCTACGTGAAACTCTTTTAGACTTTTGATGCTGGGAATTTTGATCATAGATCATGTGCACTGTGTGTTCTGATGTACTTTCTTTTGATTTTGCATTCACTCCATAGAAATTTCTTAGTGTTTTTTATTGCAATATAGAGTATAGAAAGCAACGGATCGATCCTCATGTTCAAATGCTAGGAGTAATTGTTCTTTGAAGAGTTCAGGGTTCCTGTATTCATCCAGCAACACTTTATTGAGCTTGAATTCTGTAGAATTGGATCTCTGACGACTCCTCAGTTTGACAGATGATTGTCGCGACCTTTTGGGATCTGATTTCATGTCTTATGTTGCAGATTGAAGATGTTGTTGGGGGTGGAAAAGGCGACAGACTATACGCCACCATTGATCTAGAAAGAGCTAGAGTTGGCCGAACAAGGCTGCTGGACCATGACTCGAACCCCCGTTGGTATGAGTCATTCCACATCTACTGTGCCCACTTGGCTTCAAACGTCGTCTTCTCCGTGAAAGAAGAAGATGCCATTGGGGCGCCGGTTCTTGGCAGAGCCTATCTGCCAGTTACAGAGCTCTTAGAAAACGAAGAAATCGACAGATGGCTCGAGCTCCTCGATAAGGAGCATAAACCGATCCATAAGCACTCCAAGATCCATGTCAAGGTCCAGTTTCTTGAGGTAACTCGCGAGGTAAACTGGGACAGAGGGATTAAAACGCCCAAGTTCCCTGGCGTTCCATTCACATTCTTCACTCAGAGGAATGGCTGCAAGGTTACTCTTTACCAGGACTCTCACGTGCCCGATAACTTCGTTCCCAAGATTCCTCTATCAGGAGGGACCTTGTACAAACCACACCGTGCTTGGGAGGATGTTTTTGATGCCATCAATAATGCCAAGCATCTGATCTACATAACTGGCTGGTCCGTCTACACGGAGATTACATTGATCAGGGACAACAGGAGACCTAAGCCCGGTGGAGACATCACCCTAGGGGAGCTGCTCAAGAAGAAGGCTAATGAAGGTGTCAGGGTGTTGATGCTTGTCTGGGACGATAGGACTTCGATTAAGTTCTTCAAGGAGGACGGTCTGATGCAAACTCACGACCAAGAGACCGAGAGCTATTTCCATGATACCGAAGTGCACTGTGTTTTGTGTCCTCGTAACCCGGATGGTGGGCACAGCCTTGTCCAAGACTTGGAGATTTCAACCATGTTCACCCACCATCAGAAGATAGTTATCGCCGACAGTGCACTCCCTGATGGTAACGAAGACAAGAGGAGGATCGTGAGCTTCGTAGGAGGAATTGATCTTTGTGATGGACGCTATGACACTCAGTTCCATTCCTTGTTCCGGACTCTCAACACAGTTCACCATGATGACTTCCACCAGCCTAACTTTGCTGGGTCCTCCATCAAGAAAGGCGGTCCTAGGGAGCCATGGCACGATATCCACTCTCGACTTGAAGGACCCATCGCTTGGGATGTCTTGTTCAATTTCGAGCAGAGGTGGAGGAAGCAGGGCGGAAAGGACTTGCTGCTGAACCTTAGAGAATTGGACAGTGTGATCATCCCGCCTTCCCCAGTCACTTACTCTGATGACCAGGAAACATGGAATGTGCAGTTGTTTAGGTCCATTGATGGTGGAGCAGCCTTCGGTTTCCCTGACTCGCCAGAGGATGCAGCTCAGGCTGGTTTAGTTAGTGGAAAAGATAGTACTGTTGATCGCAGCATCCAGGATGCTTACATCAATGCCATTCGACGTGCCAAGAGGTTCATTTACATTGAGAACCAGTACTTCTTGGGAAGCTCATTCGCTTGGAAAGCGGGTGATGACATCAAGATTGAGGACGTTGGTTGCATCCATCTTATCCCAAAAGAACTCTCCCTCAAGATCGTGAGCAAGATCGAGAAGGGGGAGGAGTTTAAGGTTTATATTGTCGTCCCTATGTGGCCAGAAGGCATACCGGAGAGTGGCTCAGTGCAAGCTATACTGGATTGGCAGAGGAGGACGCTTGAGATGATGTATACTGATATAGCTCAAGCCCTTCATGCCAAGGGAATCGAAGCTAATCCGCGGGAGTACCTCAGCTTTTTCTGTCTAGCGAATCGCGAGGTGAAGAAAAGCGGGGAGTATGAGCCTTCGGAGAAACCGGAACCCGACACTGATTATATCAGGGCTCAGGAATCAAGGAGGTTCATGATCTATGTTCATGCCAAAATGATGATAGGTAATATTTCATGACCATCGTCAATCTCTTCAACCATTATTGTTGAATCATTCACCTAGGCCTTACGCCTCACCCGGCAAAATCAGTCGCATGAATCATTTTTCTCACTTCTGTGAAGTGAGATATGCAAAGCAACCCTCCTACTGAGATGATACAACATGTCCATCATCTCATTAGTTTCTGTCAACCAGCACTACTCCAAGATTCTGATATGGTATTTTTCTCTGGTATTAGTTGACGACGAGTACATCATAATCGGATCTGCCAACATAAACCAAAGGTCGATGGAAGGGTCGAGGGACTCGGAGATAGCAATGGGAGCATTCCAGCCATACCACCTCGGCCACCACCAGCCACCAAGAGGCCAAATCCATGGTTTCAGGATGTCGCTGTGGTACGAGCACCTTGGCTTGCTGCACAACACTTTCCTCAACCCCGAAGACCCGGAGTGTGTCAAGAAGGTCAATGAGATTGCGCTCAAGTACTGGGACTTGTACTCGAGCGACAACCTTGAGCATGACCTTCCTGGCCATCTGTTGCACTATCCCATTGATGTTACTGCAGAAGGAGAAGTCGTCGAACTTCCTGGGTTCGAGAACTTCCCTGATACCAAGGCTAAGGTCCTCGGAACCAAATCTGATACACTTCCTCCTATTCTTACTACCTGATTTGAGACGACCCGGCATTGTGTTTAAACCGTATCTTTTTTATTAACTGATGTATTCTGTGTCGGTCTGTATTGTCCTGTTTTCACATCTTCCGCTGTATTTGATGTAGCGGACCAGACAGGTATTGTGTTAACTTGTGGTTTTCGATGATGCTGATGATCTGATTTTGTAAGATGACTGTGCTTGAATGTTTCTGGGTTAGTGTGGAGCTTTGTTCAGCAACATATCTTAACATATTATCTTTTTTCCAAATAAATTATAATGATATTTGTTCGATCTATTTTATTTTTATGATTAACGATGTTAGAAAAAATTTAAACTAATTCAAAATTAAAATTTATAACTTAATTTATCATCATAATATTTTTTAAAAAATTATATTTGATCATATCAAATTAAATCTCAAAATATATATCATCATAATTTATTTGAGACGATGAGAATAGTATTTTTTATGACAAATTGCCCCTATTGGGGACTATGTAACTAAGTTTATAACATGTTATCACCCTCATTTAGTAACTAAGTTTATAACATGTTATCACGTTCATTTATTCGACGTGCACATCACAAGGGATGTGTGCCAGAAGGATATGTCTAACACTAGAGGTCGAAACTTCTAAAAGAATTAGTTCCCGAGCAAATGTATGAGACTAATACGTGCTTCGTGTATAAGGATTCGGAATCCATATCAGATTGACATTTAGGGTAACATTTGAGCATGATGAACCCAAAAAAGAAAAAGGCCCATACCTAAAGAGAAAAGGCTCAGACCTACAAGGTAGGGTAGTCCCTAAAAAGTCAATAAAAGACTAGAAACCCTATTCGTATAAAGATGTATGTTTGGAGGGGATGTTTTGGCATTCTTCTTTGTCGAAGCTGTTGCCATTCATCCAAACTAGAACAAAAAGAATCCTTGTCCTACAGGGCACTTTCAGCCTTTTTTTTTCTTACAACCTCCTAAACAGATTTCCATATCATCCCTTCCTATACCGTGTTCGGTTGACTCATTTTAGTTTGATGAAAAATTTAAATCGATAATAAAAAAAGTATTAATATATATATCTCTGACTTATTTTAGATCAAACTGTGATATCGAGAGACACAATATCTGATTGATCTTTTTATATGATGATAAATTGACTTTTCTAATAGTTAGTGTATATGACTATCTTCAATTCATAAATAATTGCATCCCTTTTCTCGAAAACGATCTTATAACCTGGAAAAGTACATGTTCAGATCCGATGACAAAAATACAACCACAAATCGTTGGAAATATCAAAAAATTATGATAGATGAGGTGTTGGTAAAAATTCTTCAGGAGCACATGAAAGACGGAACAAATCCAATATTCTTAATTCATGGATATTAATTAGTTTAATTAAAATGATGAATATCGGAAAGACTATCCATATATTTAAGATATTTATAATTAATAAAAAATATCAATATGTTTATTTGTAATTAAAAAATCATGTCATTCATATATAATGTTAGAACTTTTTAAGTTATATCAATATAACAATAACATTTGATCAATCATTATTTTTTAAGCAAATTTTTTGAATGAATCAACCATAACAAATATTAATATATAATTTAAAATCTTGAATGAATTTATTGATAAATTTTAAATTATTTCAAAGAGTCATCAAGTTATATTTTTTAACATAATATATGATTGAATCGGGTTATATTGATTGCATAAGACGATATTAAATTAATAGATAAAAATAATAATATTTAAAGTGTTTTTACTGAATTATAATGTTATTAATGGTTGTGGACATGGTCTCAATGGAAGGCGTCCTGTGCCATTAACTCAGCTGAAGGCGCCCATAGGCTTCTTGTCGTAATGACGCAGGACATTTTTTCTCACTACATTTAAAAAAAAGACTTAATTTGATAATTTGTTTGTTTGTAATTCTAGTTTGATAATTTTATTTATTAAAAGACCCAAAAAACTGAACATTTAATCTGTACAGGTTTCTCGAGATAAATTTAAATTTATTATTTAAGATTTTCTCGTGCGTTTTCTAAGTCATTGCCCGAATAATTGGGCTCTGATAACCAGACATTTTCTTTACTTAGATCTAAACCATTGATTTGTGTTCTTGATCTTGAGACAAAGGGAACCTTGAACTTAGAAATATATTGGAACTCACCGCCAAATTGGGACATTGAGTTTGTTGCACCATCCCTGGGGAAATGATGAGTACCCTATATAGCTAGGCTCAGTGTGGAATCACGCAATAGTCAAACTTCTTGAAAAGGCGGATTTTAAGTTGATTATCCTAATAATCTATCACGTCGAGACAGGATGAATGCAGTCGACAGCTTTCTTCAAAATGACTTAATATCCCGATGTTCGATCTTCCAATCATTCGTTTGAGTTGTTTTCACAGACATAAGCGAAACTTAAGACGTGTTACATGAATACGAGTATACGATGAATGGGGTTAGAGTTTGAGTTGCAGCATTAGCAGCAAATAACACGAGAGTCGTTATGGGAGATTATGAAACATAGAAGACAAGCATATGAGAGTTTCTTCGGGTCAGCTTTTTGAAGTTCCTGTTGACAACAGTACCACTATATTGCTACCGAGCATGTTCATTTCCAGCACCCCATTTTCGGTTGAGGAATATTTTATTTAATATGTCTTCTAAAATTATGGAATATTAATGTAATTATATTTTAAAGATAAATTTTTAATATACATCGGAAAGATACAATTTGTGATTGGATAGATAAGATATATTTTTTTTATATCTTATTACTTTAAAGTTTAATGTTCACTATAAATGCTAACCTGAAAACAACATCTATGTATTCCAATCGCGATATTTATGATGTAATCACGCATATTCACCCAGAGTCCTAACAATTTCAACACTGAGTAGAGATTTGAAGAGATACAAAATCAGTAGGATGATTGATCTCTTAACAAAACTTTCTGTGCACATCATTTAAGTTTTGATACCAAATAACATTAATAATGGATTACATGTATCATCATCTAACAACATAAGATTGGAGACTAGAGTCTAGACGTTGATGCTTACAAGACCTGCAGCATGAAACAATTCGATTATAAGTCTGTAAGGGATTCACATAGAACTTATGGTTATGACACCCACATTAGCAAAAGCCTCAGGCCAAAAACTATATATGTACGGTATTAGATATGCAACATATCCAAGACAATGAAAAATAAAAAATTCATTATTCTTAGATCCATCATTCTTAGATCCATCATTCATGCACAAGTATGAGCCCCCCATTCCATGGGCCCATTTGTCCACTCTAGCTCCATCCTCACCACTTGGAATGTACAGCATTTTTCCTTGCCCACATTTTGGGTCCCTCTAACTTTGAACGCATTCATTTCTCTATACAGGAAAAAAAGAAGTTCCAAAATATAAACCACCAAGAAGAAGAAGGGTCTTATTACAACGAAAAAATGCTTTAATTTATAAGATTCTTTTGATATCATGTGATACACAATCCAATCATAATGTATTTTCTTATTTTTCCTACCATCGAATACCATTTGATATGACCTTTTTTAGTATATTAGTAATTTTTATAAATGATATTATCTCATCTGATGAAAACATCTCACTGTAAAATCATCACGTAAGCCAAGGAGCAAGTGTCTTCTCCCTCACCACTCTTCATTCTCTTTAGACCCAAGTGAAGAACCTCTCTCTATATCTCCTTACTCTTTCGCAAGATCCAAGTGCCTCTACCTCTCAATTTAAAAAAACCTATACTTCATCATAGATTACCTTTGCTTAGCACTGCTTTTCAGCTACACATATAGCCCTCTTGTATTGAAAAAAATTCTCTCATGTTTTGAATGGCTAGACCAAGAGGAAGCTGCTGCTGCTATTGTTACAAATGTGGGTTACAATTTGCTCTTGTTCTGCTCTGCCTCTGCTCCCTCACATTTCTCACATCCAATTCAGGTTTGTTTCAGAATCTAAGCATTGCCTGGTTCTCCGTTTTCTTCATTGTTATGTGGCGAAGCGATCCGGGTCGATGAGGTTTCGACCCGTTTCGCTTCTCCTAGGGTGATTAGATGATTGCCCATCAACTGTATTGTGTAGATCACCATGTTGTTTGCAATGCTTGCATCCCTTTGTTTGATCCTTTGTTGTGTGCTATGGTTATTGAAAGTTTCCATTTGGGTTTTCTGATATGTAAGTTTGTAACCGCGTGACTAACTTTAATTGGTTATCATATCTCGTAAACATTTTTCAGACCCAACCCAGTCCATGACAGAAGCATCTGGGTCGGTGTTATTGTATCTTGGAAATGTTTCCCCTGTTCCGAGCTGAACGAACCACATTGAAGGGGTAAATTTGGAACTACATTTGTTTCTCAGGTTATAAGTTAAAATTTTTCCGTTCATATAATTGAGCAATGCAAGGAATTGAAAGCAGAGTTGAGGATATATCAGGAAACTGGGGTTGTTCATATAGACAAATAATCCTTGTCAAATTCCCCTTTTAAGTTGTTCATTAATGCTCAAAAAAGGTGCCAAACCCCAAAAGTGGAATCTTAAGCTAAACCAGTGCTCAAGCTTTTTCCATGTTTAGATGAATTAATTGCCAAAAGTTTCATCTTTTATTGTGGATTATTGAAAGTTCAGTGCAGAGTGAATCATTTTGTTGGTTTATTTTGTACAAGCTCAGATTCCTTATAGTGGGAACACATGAAGAGCAAAACGATGGAATGGATTAGCATGAGCATGAGACACCATCATGTCATATCTATCCTCACGATTCGCGCCATGAGACCTCTAATCATAATATTCAGTGATACCATAAATTATTCTAACATTCTGCAACTGCAATATGATCAGGGTTCTGGAAAGAACTTCCAGACATGTCAAATCAATACAGATTAACATGTTTTTTGTTATCTCGTTCATATTATTATCCGACTATGTTACTGAGAGCTATTGAAACAGATACTAGCCAAACATGAGTGGTTAATGCCACAAAGACTTGAGAAGAGGACTGTCAGTTCTTTTTTAAAGTGTGACTGGTGTGTGTGTGTGTGTGTGTGTGTGTGTGTGTGTGTGTGTGAGAGTGTCAGGGCTGCAAAATGGTCCACTCATCATCGTGACCTGTGCCAAATTTAACTTCAGTCTTTCTTGACCCTTGAACACTGCTCTGCATGGTTTCAAAAATAACCATGTGGAGAATAAGACTATAGTATATTGGCACTGACATCCGGGTTGTTTATATTTTTTATATACTCCACATAGACATATAATCTCAATATATAGGCTTATTGTATTGTGCGTCACACTAGCCTGAAATGTTATTTGGTTGTGTCTACAGTGTCACTGAAAGTTGATATTCACAACAATAACGCAACCGGCATGAAGACTACGATCAATTCGAAACTAGTGTTGGGTTCGAGGCCTCCAAGGTGCATAAATAGATGCATGAATTGCAGGCCGTGTATGGCGGTTCTCGTTATCCCGCCTCATAAGCCGAAACCAAATAGTGATCACCAAAGTTACGGGGAAGTCGTCAAGGGTATTACACCTCTAGATGATGAAGGCTACTATCTTCTGTCTTGGAAATGCAGATGTAAAAATAAGCTCTACCAACCCTGAGATACATAAAGTCAGATAATTGATTTGGTAGTATATGTAATTAAATTTTGTTCTGCTAGTGATCTCGAACGAAATGTGACAGTCTTGTATACTTTATAATACCATAATTAGAGTCATTTCATAAAATGTGAACGTACAGGACAGTAATTTATCCAACAATGCTTCTATGTAGCTCTGTTTTCGATCAATGGTAGATGTAACCAAACAGATTCGAGCGAAACTGAAGCCAGAAATTTGGCAAGCCAAATACAGAGCCGAAGAATTATAAATCGATAATGGTTTTTTGCTTTTTACAACACCTCAAATCCCATCCTGAATGGTCTGATGCATATGATCATGAATGTAAAACAACGAAAACATATCTGAAAATATTTAACGCACATAATAAAAAGACACCTAATATAGGTCAAAAGTAGCCTAATATAAATAAAAAATAACCTAATATGTAAGCGAAGTATATAAAATACAACACTCGTTGATAATAAAGG
Source organism: Drosera capensis (assembly GCA_001925005.1). NCBI lineage: Eukaryota > Viridiplantae > Streptophyta > Magnoliopsida > Caryophyllales > Droseraceae > Drosera > Drosera capensis. The sequence goes on from LIEC01010720.1 coordinate 15,129, forward strand.
ACATAACCGGAACCGTGACGTCGATCAATCGGATATAGATATATACAAAAGAAAAATGAGATGCTGCAAAAGGAATCTTGTTACGAACCCAGCCAGCTCAAGATTTGTATTCCAGTCAATATCGTCGTGAGCTGGAGATGGACAGTAACTATTGTTGTTTAGTTGCTATGATCATGCAGTGGTCACATTATGGACCCTTTGTAATATTCTCCTCTTTTTGTTCTTGTAACAATAAAAATGTCGTTTCGTTTTCGAGCCCTCTCCATTGTCCTCGACGATCACTCTACTCTCGTTATCTCTCTTGTGGACTTAAGTTCGATCGAGAATGACCGATCAAACGTGATGTTCTAATTCAGGAAAACGAATCCAAGCTTCTTATTTACAAATCTATCATCTGAGCTTTCGAATACATCTTGCTTCAGCTTTAAAAAGCAATACGCGCTGTCGAAAACAGCATTTACCGGTTAATGACTTAATCCGGGTAGTACATGTCATCGCTTAAGTGCATAAATACCAGCTCAAATGCGCGGTTTAATACACAGAACCAAGAAAGCAAGATTAGATATTGTTAGAATATATTAGTTATATATTAGTAATATGGTCGTTGGAATATAGCCGTTGGAATATGACCGTTGTAATGACATATTCCGTAGTATATTCTCGATCATAAGTCCTATAAATATAGGACTCTTATAATCAATTCTATACACAACTATTATAACAATGTAGTCTTTTAAACAGATATCGTTTCCAAACAGACCTATGTCAAGCCAACCTGGTGGTCCTTTAACCTTATGCAAATAGTATCGAACGAAACCAACTAAACCGAAGCCCCATATGTTTAACCACGAGATGCATCCGATAGCGACGTTGAGGCCCTAAACACTACATTTAAGATATCAAAAAGGGAGCATAGCAGATTCCATTGCTCGGATGATAAACCCGGGGCTTAGACAGGAATGAGTTGAGATTATCATCGTGGGGAGAGAACAATGACTATAATTAACAATGACTATATTTAGTTGGGGGTCACCCCACTCACATGCTAAGCGGTTAAATCAACTTCTTCAAAAATTCAAAAATTCAAAAATAGAAGAGGTTAAGGGATCCTGTTGAGTGTCGAGTTATTTTGTGATGGTGAGTTCGTCAGCGAAAATTGGTTTAAAAGGTCCTTCGCGTTTACGGACTATTAGATTAATTAAAGAAAAATCCTTCAAGATTTTCTTTTAAAAAAGAAATGACTATAATTAGTTCAAACTAGCAGCCCCCAACCGTGATAAACCTACCATAATGCCTGGCCTCTCTTCAAGCCTACCATAATGCCTGGCCTCTATTCACTATCATTTGCTATATCTTTAAGTCATTCCATCAGGTGATGCCAGTCACATGTATCATTTCTTGTAACCTCGAATCGACAATCTCTCGATCTCCTTGTTGCATACATTGCAATAATACGCAAACAAATCCTGAGAAAAGGCTACCGGACACCTGACAAACACAAGCACACACCCAAGACCAACTTTAAACAAAATGTCCCTAATCTCAACTTGGTCCCAAATCGTGTTCAATTGATCCAAACCAAGCAAAAACAAAATCCAACACCATCTAGGCTAGTCCCCCTACAATTTATAGTGGAAAACAGAGAGCTAACACCCCACAACAACAGCAACAGTGACAACACCTTCTGTCTCAAGCTCGTACTTGTAAAGTACTCTTTTCAATTTCATAAAACACAATTTTTCAGAGGCACAAGTATTGGCTGGTTGCTTTCTGCATTCATTGCTTTTATCATCCTCTGTGTCTGTGTTTTGCTTGTTGCTCTTCACAAGCAAAGCAACACACATTACTGACATACTGCTCGCTTTCATGTCCAAAAGGTTTGGCTATGAATCTGACGCCCATCGCCGTGCCACTCTTTGGAAACATTGCTTCATGATTCCGACATGGTTTTGAGACAAATTACTCGAGAAACATGGAATAAATCCATACAGGAAAAAATAAGTAAGGGAAGGCTTCACCTTGAACTCTATTCTTATTTGAGTTCATTGACGTCAGGCTGTCTATGCTCCGATACGACTGCACAACGTTACCATGGCATAAATAAAAGAGCAGCGTACCAACAGATAACAAACAGGAAATGATATTCTGAATTAAAAGACGGAATGCAAGTGATGGAGATGATAGGAGAACAATACCGTCATATCCATGGAGCCGAGCATGACGAAGGCTTGGTTTTGTCATCGTCGTTGTCGTTGCTAATAATGTCAACCAGAGTATTGAGCATGATTTATTTCTTTTTACTGCTCAATCTCAAAGAGCTATACAGAAGCTCAATACGACCTGATACAAGCTGGTTGTGTGGACACTGAAAGGTAAGATATAGCAGCTATATGATGACCTATTTTCCTGTAATATGGAACTATTAACATGAAATTCTATATGGCACACAGTGAAGATAACATTCTACAAAAACCATTGACACCCATTTCCGTCTTTGTACATATTGTTTGGAGCATCATAGGAGAGTTCAGACTGTCTACCACTTTTACCAATCACTGACTTGCGTGTCCAAAAGAAGCAGAATCAGCAAGTCTCATAAGACTAGAATGTGCAATCCTTTCCCTGGGTTTCCAGATTATGTGCTCCAGTTTTGCAACAAAGCTTTTATAGAACTGCGGTAAGAATTAGAAGTTAAAACTTAAAACAGATCATCCAGAACAAAGGCTTTATAGAGCTGTCTAAGTCCTCGAATGTCATCGAGGGAGTTTCCAAACTTAGTGGCTGCATATTGATTTCCAACATGCTTAGGGAATAAGAATTAAGATTGACATTACGCCAGCACAGACCAAAGAAAAATCTTTCGGGATTTTTTTAAAAAACATTATGTCAACACATTGCACGGAATATAGCAAGCCTTAGATCATTTACGACAAAAGGCCTACCAATTCTAACTCGTAGAGTTCCAGAATCTAAATCATTCACATGCCATCCCAGTTATCTACCTGATGGTCAAAATCCTGAAATAACAAGCCTAAGTCAATCCAATTCATGACGATATGGCCATCTACAAACGCCCGAAAAACATTTCATCTTCTGGCACTTTTTTTGTTTCAGAAAAAGGTCTTCTGGCACTTTTGATAAAATAAATTGGCTTCCACTCACAAAAAATCCCTTCAGCAGTTTTTCGGCCATGATGAGAAAGTTTAAAATAGTAAAGCTACCAAAAAGTACACCGTGTGATATTCAAGAGTGCCCCCAGCAGCCATTCTAGCATCTACCATGAAAAGTGACGGTGCAACTTCATAAACCTGAAACAAAATCTTAGTAGTTTATATAAAAATTTCAAAACAAATAAAAGTACGGGCAAATCATAGTCAGAACTAAGAGAGATATTTACCTCAAGAACCACAGCAAACTGACCAGTCATTGGCTGTTCCTTCAAGCCTGGTCTGCCAAAAATCATTTGAATGATAAATTATTGCTGTCATTAATTTAAATTTTATTGCTAAGAATGCTAAATTATGATGACGGATTAAACTGTTATAATTTGAATAGGATCGAAAGAATATATATTATGAATAAATTTTGAGTGGGTTATAGTTTGAAAATTCTTTTAGTGTTCTGTACCATTTCAGAAAAAATTCCTCCCAATCCTAATCACATAAAAATTTTATTTTTATATATTTTAATTCCCAATCCCAAAAAAATTTCCTTATTAGGAAATGATGGCAAAAAAATTGGGACATCTCAAAATAACAAAATGATGCAAACTTAATGTATAACGTCCCAATTTTTCATAACATCTTAATACATAATAATACAAAATGACTTGCAATCTTTCTAATATTTTCCAACTTAGTAACCTTTCACATAAAAAAAATATCAAAATAATCATTATCTGTTACGATATATTCACTATCTTCTCTCACAACTGTTACAGTAAACCTATTATCATTTAAAAAATACTCCCTCCATCTCATTTTAATTACAACCGTTTGATCCGATATGTAATTTTATGTGTGTTAAATTTATATGGAATTTGGTGAATAAAGATTACTCCCTCCGTCCCACATATTTTACAACGACACGGGATTTGAAGTTTAATTTAATACGATTAAACATCATTTTTTATAAAATTATTATAAAACATTAATAATATATTAAGTTGTAAATTTTAGTACGAAATCAGTTTAAGAATTTTCTTACATGGATAACATGGAACGCTTTGAAGTCATGCCGTTGTAAAAATTATGGGACGAAAAGAGTATTTTTTTTTTTTAAAATGATAGTGAGATATAAATAGGGTTTGATAGAAAGGATAAGAGAGGAGGGGAAAGATGATGGTGGAATAGTTTGATTACATCAATATAAATTGATAATTAAATAAGAAATGAATGAAAGTGTTATAAATTATTTGGGATTGACCGGGGGAAAAAAATGTTGCAAAAAAATTAAAATGGAGAGAATATTTTTTTCTTAATTAAATTTCATAAAAATTTAATACAAATTTAAAATTACTGTCCAATTAAATTGTTTTATCTAGATTGAGACGGAGGAATTGAGATCAAATGAAGCGGAGCAAATGGTCAAAATAAAAATAAAAAATGGAGCGGAGCAGTAATTCATCACCAATCACACATATTGCAAATTTATTTACAAGTTCAACCATGATGCAAGAAATCGACATCCGCACATCCGCACAGAGAAGCATAACATGCTTAATAAATAGCGGATATTTAAGCTCTTACTAAAAGTACCAAGCAGTTAGAATTCATTGTGAACCGAGCATAAACCTTTCCATGATAACTTAATTATTCGATCATGTTTGTCAAGCATACTAGCTATCGTTTTCACATTAAAAAGTTTTTTAATGACAATGCCAGTAAGATAAAAGATTCTCTACGTAGCACCATACAAAAATTATACCTGTCTTTGTCATAGAATATTCACAAACATCTTGAACGAGTTTTTCCCCCCCCAAAAAACAACGTGTAATCAAAATACAATTCTACAATAGTTGAACTCACTATGATAAATCAAAGATAAGAAACTAAGACTGATAGTAACTTAGAATTGCTCGAACATGAATGCCTTTAAATGCTGATAAAAATAAGATCTTACTTCCACAATAGATATATCATTTTGACATGACACATATATCAATGTCAAGTTTGATACATAAATAACGACGATTACATATAATTTTTTTATAAATTTATCGTGAAACATCAATAATTATGTAAATTGTATATTTCAATCTAATATATGTTACGGGATTATCAGACGTGATTTATTATGAAATCGATACTTGTATTTATATATATAAAATAATATAAAATACATATTTGTATGTATTATTATGAAACGAAGGAAGTATAATACATGTATGTCATGCTTAGTACTCTCATAGGCTCGACGAGCCCCCGACACGCAAAGAGCGTAAAGTTGACATAACGATCACAACTTATAAAACGATGTTTTCATAAGTCCAATATATCACGTATGGGACCCCATGCTCCTCTCACCGCAAACCTCACCAAAAATCAACGTACAAATTATCACCGTGGACCGCACCAAAAAAATCTCAAGAGACATATGGACCGCTAACCCAAGCCGCAGGGCCCGGCCCTTTGCCTTCATCAGGCCCAGTAACTCTCTTTCAAGTTCTCTGACCGTTAAATTTCGTCCAGTGGGCCCAGCCGAAATTTGACGGCACTCGGCCGTCAACGTCCTCAGCATGGTGGGCCTGGGTAGAAATAGAAATCACTGCTGGCCACTAGAAACGTGCCAGGCCTGATGGAGTTGGATGAGGTTGTACTCATTTAGGATTTAATTAAATTTAAGTTTAAGTTTAATCTTGATTTGAGTCAAATCGAATCGAATTTATCAAACTTGTTTCATAAATAATTAGGTTCGGATTCAGCTTATCTTGGCTCATATACCCATTCGAGTTTAGTCGAGCTCGAACCGAATTAAACCTTTTATAAACAAATCATGAATTAATGATAGTTTGTTAAAAAAACGAATATTTACAAAATACATGATGATAAAGTCACAATGTTGTATATATATTGACACAAAGGGAGTATAATAAGTTAAGAAAAAAATCTTTCAAAAAAAGTGAAGAAAAATCAATCCCACAAGTATTTTTTCTGGCAGTCATGTAGGGAAAAAAATTCCAAATTTCTCCAAACTCCAAAAACATCAAATTTGGTAATCAAATTGCAGTCCATGCATGTGACCAATTTGAACAACTGGTGCAACAACAATTGGACAAACCTTTGAATACTTTGCTCTCCAAAATGCACCAAGATTGATATAGTATTCACACGTCCAGCACCACTTGGTAACTCAAATTGAAATTGTTATACAAAGATGGTCTGGTCAGAATAATAAACCAATAGCTGCTGTTTTCGAGCACCATGTTTTTTAAATGGCGGCTACGATATGGAATATGCTGATATCTGTTCTATGTTGCACATATGAATGTTCCGTGCCAGTCCTCATCGACCATGAACGAGAGTATTTGGATTAATATTCGCTTATTTGGATTAATATTCGCTTCAACACTTGTTCGCATTTCATAATCATGAGTCACAGCCTATATATCTTTGCATCAGAAAAAGTGTCTAACATGAAACATCTATTAAGAGAAAATTCATCGAACTAAAACTCTGGCGGTGTCTCGCGTAAAGAAATTCCTAGATTGTTAATTATTGAACGTAAGTGATGAAATGCATCTTAAACATGTGAAGAGTTCTACTGTTAGCATACCTGACAACAATATAACTAAGGCAGGCAACACGGGGGAATCCACACCATGCATGTGTTGAAATATGGACCGTTGACGCTGAATCACGGGGTCTAAAAGCAACTCCGCCTCAATGATCAACATATGTTTAATGGTCACGATCTGGACAATAGAGATTCAATTATTGTTGTTTTTGTTTATATTGCGCAGCCGTACTATTTTCTATAATCATAAAAATAAAGTTTTGTCCCAAATTATTCGAAAAGTTTTAACTCGTCATAATAATATATACGAATGTTGAATTTGTGTGAATTTTGATAAAAAAAAATAAATATTTTTTTATGATAATCGGGTTTACTGTAATAATTGTGAGAGAAATTAATGAATGTATTATAAGATATAAGATTAATTTGATATTTTTTATATTAAAAGATTATCAAAAATAAAAATATTTCATTAATTTTGAAACTGACAAAAAAAAACATTTCAATTAATTTGACACGGAGAAAGTAATAATTTAGGTGTTTGTAGCATGTAGCCTAAGATACTTTGATCAACTACGGTTTTATTCATCTATAAACCATAATTTTTTTTGCCAAATTGGAGATCGAATTCATGATCTCATGTAGTGCCACGATTTGTTCTGATGACAACATATCGATAAATCAATTCTATTAATTTTTTTAATTAATAATAAAAAATCCATTAATATATAAGTTAACAGATAATATCAATTGATATAAAATAAAATAACTTGTAGAATAACAAGTTAGGTACTCCCTTCGCCTCTCTCTCTTTCCTTTATAATTTTTTTATTATTTCGATTCGTAAAAAATTATTTACAATGTTTTCATATTTGAAAAATTTTAGATGATTAAAATTTAAAGAAATAAAAAAGAAAAATAATATGATTAAGAATTAAATTAACAAACAGAGAATAAATAAAAATTTTCATAAATCCAATCAATATTATAAAAATAATGATACCCAAAGAATAACAAACATAATATTTTATAGGACTAAAGATATGGTCTATATTATAAATTATTTTCTCTATCCATAATAAATAAATAATTATGTATTTTATATTTCTCATAATAATTATAATGATATTTTATTTAATTTTTTTTATATAAAATATAAAATCGATCAAATTCAACTGCATTATATTCATTATTTTTTTGTTTTAATAAAAAAAGAATTTCTTATTAAAATCCTCCTGAAATCAACACACGGACCCAACACCCAATTCCCCGCTCCTCATCCTACCGTCCATACTCTCCCCCTCTTCCCCCAATCCAACGGCCCACATTCCCTCACCCCCACACCCTATAAATACCCCTCTCCCCTCCCCATACCCCCAAACTCTATCACCAACAAACCAAAAACCGAGTCTCAAGCCGAGTCGAACTCGTCCCGTCACCATGCTGCTCCGAACCTCGTCCTCGTCGCCTGCGATCTCATGGAACCCGATTTCATCCCCGGAACCCGAATTCCGCACTCGGATCCCCAAATCCAGATCCACCATCACCCTGTCATACCTGCCCCCCTCGGCCTCCTCCCTTGATCTCTCCACCAAGCCGACGATGTCTCGTGCCGTCTCCTCCCCCGATCTCCGCCACCACGGTGCCTTCATGAGGCGAACCGCTTTCCCCCAACCGGATGTCATCGAGGAGGAGAGGATAGATTGGGAGAGGTTGTTGACGAATAGTGGATTGGGGGAAGCGGAGATGGCGACGGAGTGTGAGGTGAGTGGCGGTGAAGGGGGCGGACGGGATGGGAGGAGGAAATGTGGTGGAGGAGGAGAAGGGAAGGGAAGGAGGGAGGAAGGGGTGGATGGGTATTATTTGGAGATGATTGAGGCTAATCCTGGAAATTCAATGATTTTGGGCAATTATGCCAAGTACTTGAAAGAGGTGAATTTTTTTAATCTTTTCCTAATTTGTTACTCCTTTGTTAGTGATTATCGCGACACATATCTATGAGTTTTGATTCAATGGAGTATAAAATATTAAAAGGATTTGATGGTTGTGTATATTGACAGTTTAAATGCGTCTATTCAAAATCAATAATCAAAATTACATGAATGATGGATTCAAGGATTGAGATCATGACCCATTATGATAAAACTTATCATGTTGATTTTGATGAGTGTCCATTCTTGGGTCTCGCATGTTTGGACTTTAAAAGATGTGTGCTCATTGTCATGATGTTTTGAACGGAGCAGGTTCGCGGTGATTTGGTTAAAGCAGAGGATTACTGTGGCCGCGCAATACTAGCAAACCCAAATGATGGGAACATGTTAGCCATGTACGCCGATTTGATATGGCAGAGACAAAAAGATGCTACGAGGGCCGAGGATTACTTTGATCAGGCAGTGAAAGCTGCCCCTGATGACAGGTACTAAATCACTGCCAAAATTGTTCATATAATGTTTTTGACTCTGTTATTTTCTTGGGTTTTCATAAGCTAAACATAATCGGTGATCTTGTTTTGGATTTGCAGCTATGTGCTAGCTTCTTATGCTCACTTTCTTTGGGATGCTGAAGAAGAACAAGAAGAAGAACATGGTGAACTCGGCGCTAGCACTACTGATCACCACCCGCACCATTTCCTCAATGGGGTTGATCATGCCCCCCGTTTAGCGACAGCTTCTTGAAAGATCCCGCGATGCCTATCGGCTTCCCTCGCTATCCAATCTTGGTTCTTGTTTCTTTGATCAATCCCAAATGGTGGCTCATGGCTGGTCTGCTTCTGATATCGATCCTGTGACCTGAGCTTCCAGCGATCGCGGTTGCCAGTTTCTGGAGGCTGATTTGTTGGTGGTTACTATGAGAGACAAAATGCTTTTATGATTTTGCAGGTGCTCGACAATTTTGTTTATATAGCATACGGATAGTTTAGGTACTAATATATGTTTTGATTCAGGTAGACATGCATATGTACATCTGTTGATAAATAAAACATCGAAATCTTCGATGCTTGTGATCTCCATATTGTCGAAACGTTTTAGTTTATAATTATCAGGTTTTTTAATACAAAAACAAACCTTCTTTTGAATAAATACTAACCAACTGGTTTTTTTCCTCTGCTGAAGAACTTCTTGTAGATTGGTCCGTATTGAATGCTTACATGGGAGATCATCAGATCACCGAGAGTTTTGCAGTTTCACATGTAAGCTTTAATTGATTACATTTAGCCAAAGATAGATATAGTGCATCACGTAATTAGCAGAAACGAATACAAAGTTAGTTTTAGAGCTTTTCATACGTCTGTATGGAGTCGGTACTACTACTCTTAACAATCTCGACTGTTGGCTCGATGAGGCATCCTTATACGTTATGAACGTACGTATACGAATGAGGTTCAGAGGAGACGACCTACTTATATATATAAAAATCCTAACGGACCCTCTCATCACAACCTCGTTAGGCTAGTCCCATTGGACCTGAACCCCAGCCCACATCAGTCAGTCCATATTCGACTTGATTAAAAGTTCATTAATCACGATTTATTAGACCAATTAATTAGTTTGATTAATTATAATTAATATAACCCACACTTATTTGAATATTAAAATTAATATTCTAACATTCTCTCACTTGGTTTGTATTAATTGTTAGAATTATTTTGAAAACAACACTATTTTAGAAAACAAAATATTATTGGCTAATCTGTTTTTTTTTAATTATATAATTGTGCGCATTTGAGAAAAACGATTGGTCTATTAAGATTCCTCAAGTCGATCCGGTCCCATGGAGTTTCAAACTTCAAATTATGACGGTATTGTGATTTTGATAAAAGCGACACAGAACCTTCCATGGTCACAAAGCATTAGACTCTACTAACATGGATTGAATATGATAGTGTGGCAAATTGATAACACTCAAAGGGTATCCTGATATGTTATGAAGACATTCCAATGAGAATCCTTATGTTATCATCTTGTCGGTCGTCGATTTTCTCCAACCTTTATGCATAACCGTAATGAGAAAATCACTAGTTCGAATGAACCCTTATATGTCTCACATGAATACCATATGGCAAATTGTATGTAATTGACACAAATCTTGAGACGTTTAAAACATGAAATCAATATAATTAAAAATGCATGCATTTTATTTGACTTCATTACAAAAGTACAACATAACAAATGAAATAAAACCAAAAACAGCATACAAAATAGATTATCCCACTAAATAATCGAATCCCAAGATGCTCATATGTCTAAGCTAACAACATGTCTCTCAACAACATAAGGGCGAAGGCCTTTAGTTGGTGGATCTGCAACCATATCATCTATTCCAATATGATCAACTGTAACATCGTCGTTTTTGACCTTCTTCTTGAAGCCATATACTTTAGTTCTATGAGTTTAGACCTTGTGATACTCCTATTCTTGTTAAAAAATAACACAACAAAGTTATTATCACGTAACAACCGGATGAGTCTAAACACAAAGTCCACAACATTCACCTTGTGCATGAAATCCTCGAGTGTAATGGCTCGATTAGCTGCTTTATAACATACTACAATTTTTACCTTCATGGTTGAACACGTAACTAACTTCAACTTTTCACTTTTTCAGGACACAGTTCCACCTGCCATCTTAAACACGTAACCTTTAAGCTGGACAATAGCCAAAGTCAGAATCGGTATAACCTTTAAGTTGTAGATTCTCCACTCTGCGATATGCAACATATAATCTCTAATTCGTTTCAAGTACCTCAACACCTTCTTGACAACTATCCAATAATACTGACCTGGATTAGACTGATATTTACCAAGAATTCCAGCTACAAAAGCAACAGCTGTTGTGCACACTTGAGCATACATGATGCTCCCAACCGCACTTGCATAAGGTACTTTCTTCATAGCTTCTCGCTCAAATTCATTCTGAGGACATTATGATAGGCTTAACTTATCACCTTTAGTAACAGATGCTACTCCAGGTTTGCAATTCAGCCTGTTGAATCGTTCAAAGATACGATCAAGTCGATGACCTCTGAGACAAACTTAACAAATGTATGTCAAGTCGATGACCTCTGCGGAGCAGGATCCTCCTCCTCGTCAGAGGATATGTCAACTATCACGGGTGTCGGAGGGTCCCGAATGACCACCTCATCATCAGAAAGAGCAACATCCTCAATCGAAGGCGCTAGTGCTTAGTAGATCATGTCGTGCTACAGCAAGTTAAGGACCGAGTCCATCTCAGGATGATTGAGATAAATTACAGCAACGACATCATCGAAGGTCATCGACCAAGCGCCATTCGATAGCTGATACTCAGGGTTCGGCACCCCACCAATCAGCAAGTCATCAAATCTTTGTTTGTACTCAGCAAAGGGACCGTCAAATGGCATGGAGTGAACTAGAATATGGGCCTGAATCATGGGATGGGCTATCGTCTTGTCGATAGCTGCTCTATTGTTGATATCCCACTTCAACCTATTGAGGTGGTTTCTAAGGTCCTCATCTGTTGTTGCCAGATTGGAATCTCCAAATAGTTATGTGATTCATGGTATCTAACACAAAAACAATCCCAAGTAAGTCTGAGATATACGAAACTTATTAGTCCAAGAATACTAGAAGGCAATCCAGCAAGTCATCAACCATAGATAAGTTTGTACTTTTTCCATTATATATATATATATACATAGAATCCTCTATTCCATTTTTTTTAATACTTCTTGTGAAAATCATTATGAAAATCTTTACTTTAAGTATGTTTTTGCCATGGTTCTTTTGAAATTTTCATGTCTTCACCCATGGATAATTTAACATGGCATAAAGGATAAATACAACTCTTAGAATACCAATTAAAATTTCCTCATAATCTTTTAACATCAATTTAGCATATAACAGTCTCGGATTTCCTTTGACAATATGCTCAAGGGATCCTGATCTTGTACCTTGGATATTCTCCACACATAAACTCTCACGTTGTACATCAAATTTTCATGGAACAAATTTTTCTTGATTTCCTTATATTGATGAAAAGTTTGACTTTACGGACCCACAAAATCAATTGTTTGGTCTAAATTTGGAGTCCGAATTGTAGAAATTTTATCTACCACCTTAATATAAGGGACTCAAACGGATTGATATAGAAAATATTTAATTATGTGTTATAATTTATATGGAATGAAGGGATAATAAGTAGTTTGATATTTCATAAAAAAATAATTTAAAGTAATTTTATTTGATCAAAGACAATATTGATTTTTTTTTAATGGAGAAAAACAATTTCAAAAGGCTTATTACTCTAAAAAAAAAGCTATTCCCTTCATCGCAACAGAATTGTAATCGTTTGATTTGACACGATAATTTATATATATATATATGTTTATTTTTGATATAAAAACTAAATTACTCTTTGAATTTTGTGAGTGAGAAAACAAAAAAGAGAGAAAATGATAGGATAGGTTGATGTGATATAACGTATTTTTTCCATCCAAAAAAATATTGTAATTTTTAAATCAAGCACGAATGATGATACAAGTTTTGATTGATGTTTTGGGATGATCAAATGTTATTTTTTGAGAAAATATCGTAAAATATTAATGATAATAAATATTATATATTATAATATGAAGACAATAGAACATATAAAGCGTACCGTTTAGATAAATAATAAAGTTACTCAAATTGTTTACAAAATAATAAATAAAAAAATGTTGCAAAAATTATAGAACAAAGGTACTAAATAATAAAGATGTTTTAGTATTTTTATAGAAATTTTTTTTACAAATAGGATAAGATTAAAATTTAATTAAAACAATGCAATTTAATAAATATTATAATTTAATTAGAATGAAAAAAAATATTTAAAATTATAATTATAAAAAATATCAAACATCATCCTCACGTCATTATAAAATGATTCAGAATTGATTTTAAGCAACTTAAGCTCAACCAAACAAACGATTTCTTATCTACATCACATTGTAACTCAGATCTTTCTTCTCTCTCTTCTTCCCCCATATTGGTTCTGTCCGATGTTTTACATCTCATACTGAAAATATGGGCATGTGATTTTGGCTGGTTATTTGGCCTGCATATTCTTTCTATGATAGATTTTTTTTTTGTTATTATCAATATATAAATTATGATGTATAGATGGGATACATCAAAGCTTTTTTTAAAATTATTTTTATTTTTAAAATTTTTAAATTATTTAATTCTCAACATTAACTTATGAGAATAATATCCTTGAACCCCTCACAAACTATCCTTCAACACCATCACCGACACAACACCTCACACAATCATCTCCGCCACCACACATCGCCGCCGCCTTCGCGGACAATGTCACTCTCCCTCTTCCACCACCACACTCCTCCTCCTCTCCTTCCCAAAACCCTAACCAATCCCCTCTCCCTCTCCCTCACTCTCCCCCTTCCTCGCCGCCTCCCCTAAAACCCTAACTCCACCCCCAATGCGACCGATTCCACCACCACAATCACAGTCTCCCCAATCCAGCGCATCGCCGACAAACTCCGCTCCCTCGGATACCTCGATTCCATCGCCACTGACACCGCCGCCTCTCAATCGTCCTCGCGGGCGAGATATTCCTCCCTGATCCCCGTGATCTCCCGGCTCTCCGAGTGGGCCACACGATCGACCCTCGCTGGGCGGCGGGGACCGGGAAAGAGACTGATAGTGAGGACGAGAGGGGGAAAGAGAGGGGAGTGGTGATGGTCGCGGAGGGGAAATTGGAGAGGGTGGAGCTGAGGAGGCTGAGGAGGGAAGGGATAGGGTTGAAGAGGGGAGTGAAGGTGGGGAAAGCCGGGGTGACGGAGGGCGTTGTGAACGGGATTCACTTGTGGTGGATGGGGTGCGAGGTGGTTAAGGTGGTGGTCGAGGATGTTTGAGGTCTGAATATGAAGCGGACTCATGAGCTGCTGGAGGTGAGGGACTGGTTTGGTTTTTGATTCGATGGCACCGCTGAGACTATGGAGCAGCGTGGTTTTGGGTCTGAGACTATGGAGATGGCTGGTGAATCAGCAAAGAGGAAATCAAACCCTTCACCTGCCACAGATGCGGATGATATGAATAATGAAGTACGTCCAAGAGCTGTACCTCTATCAAATAAAGACTGAGAAAGGAAGCACTCCAGATGAAGAAGCGCCCTCTGCTAGCTGTTGGTAATGATAGACTGAGAAGTTTCACACCATCCTTCGCAGTTTTCTTCTGGAATTTCCTGTTCTTTATTTATCAACGAGTTTGTGCTCTTTCTTCGTTAGATGGAAACAACACGATAACTGGCGTTGCAAAGGCAATCAAGGTGCAGTTCAAGAAGTATCCTTTTGCAATTGTAAATGTCAAGGGTAAAGCCTAGGGTAGTTCAGTGCGCGAGGCGGCTCTCAAGCTCGAGGTGTGCGGACTGTTGTGCTTTTCACTTATCTTATTGGGTTTTTTTCTCCAGGAAGCCACCGGCGCAATGCTAGTATCTCAGGAGCTCTGTAATGTCATATTATATAGAGGTTGGGGAGCGGGACTTGGCGCTCATATTACTGATAGCACGAAGGATAGTGCCTTTGAAGGAAACAGTCGATCTTCAGTACCTGTTTCTCTAGAGCTGATTGCAGCGATGAAGCTGGAATGTGGATTTGTTAACGACATTGAAGACGCCATACTCAAAACCTTCCAGAAAATCTCTATTGGACAAAACAAAGCAGAATAGTATGCCAGATTCCACTGCGTTTCGTGAATGAAATAAAAGGAAGAGGAATGTTTTCTTCAGATTTCCTGAATGACATTGCTTTGACTGGAAACAAGCTTTTCTGCTTGGAAGGCTTTCCGCGTGGACCGTACCAAGAGTAGTACTCATGATGATAATGCTGCTACATTGACAACTAGCTTGTCCGCTGCTGGGTTTGTATTAAGGTGTTTGCAAGAGGTATCTGATCCTGGATTCCTTACAACATTGATTTTTAATCACTTGATTTATTCTTACGATCGGTTGGATGCAGTTCTCACATTTAACACAAGTTACACGGTCTAACGGTGTAATCTCTTAGAGATTTGGCTTAAAGAATTTGATGAGACTATATATACCAATGAGGTGTACTTTTTTTTCTAGGAGTTTATCACTTTAGAACTCTGACAGTAAGCGTGTTTGGCCTGAAGTGATGTTGGGATGGATGACGGTTCTGAAAAGTATCTCATGATATATGCGAGTGAGGCCAAAACATGTTGAGAACATCAGTGTTGGTCAGTGAGGTAAGTCAAAAAAGTGATTCTTGATGAAGATCTGATTACGGAGATGGGCTAGAGGCGTTATAAAATGGTATTTGAGCATATGTCCAAGGAAGAAAATATAGTTTCTAAGTCATGATCAAATTAGTTGTGTATACTGAATTTAATGTACGGGTGGAGGTAGTTCTGGTTAGAAGGTTTAAGAATCTCTCTAACGCCTTTAAGCATTAGGATCAAAAATCGAAATTTTGATGTCGAACAGAGTTTGAACCTTCGGTGAATTTCTAAAGGGTTTTTGGTATTCAAGACTATTGAAATATTAGTGGAATTAGACACTCTTGATAAGAGTGAGTACAATGGAAATATAAAAACATTTAAAATTTTTAATTTTCAAGATGTTTTCCCTAAGAAGAAGAAAAGAAGTATGGATTAAATGTTCAAAAAATATGTACAAAATTTATTGATGGATAATGACTTGTTGGATTTTTCTTATGTACTCTTTGGGTTATTAAGTTTTGTACACCTCAGGCTTACTTGGGATTCTTCTTCTTTATAGGTACACCATGAATCCAGATAATTACCTTGAGATTACTCTTTGGAAGCAATAGAGAAGGACCTTAGAGAATCATATCAACCGACACCGAAGATCATAGACTTGACTCTTGATAATAATGATGGCGAGCCTCCCGTTGAAAGAAGAAGGGTGGAGGAGACAGGATGAGTTGGAGTTCGAGGACGAGTCACGTGTAGGAGTCAGAGCCTAGGTGTGACTCCTCCTCGGGCTCTGACTCCTCCTCTATGACTCTACTAAGGCCATCCATTCGTCTCCTTCCGGTTCGTCGTCGTCATCATCATCATCAAGAATCAAGTCTATGATCTCATGTGCCGTCGAGGTGGGGTCATCCTCCTTATATCTATCACGACAGATGGAGTAACGTTCAGGATGACTACCTCATCATCAAAAGACGCATCATGGCCTAATGGAGGAACTGACGTGAAATGTATCGTGTCACGTCGAATTCGGTCAAGGAATGGATCCATCTGAGGATGGTCATGAAAGATCGTAGTTATCATATCATCAAACCTCATCATCCAATCCCCATTCACCAGAGATGCCGGGTTCTGCGTCCCGTCTATAAACAAGTCATCTTATCTCTCTATAGATGGAAAATGGGCCAAAACCAGACATGTAATGGAGTAGAATATGTGTCTATCATCGGGTGAGCTAGCATCCTATCCGTTAATATCTTAGAATCAATGTCTCTCTTCAGCCGGTTGATATGACTCTCTAATGTCCTCTCCTACTGCTTTCAAATAGTAATCACTAGATAATTATCTGGATTCATGATGTATCTAGAAAGTAAAAAAGAATCCCGTGTAAGTCCGAGATGTACAAAGCTTAATAACTAACCCGAGTACACAAGAAAAATCCAACAAGTCATTATCTATAAATAGATTTCGTTCATTTTTTTAAACCTTTTAGTCCATAATTTTTCTCTTGTTAAGACTTCTTAGACGAAATATCTTGAAAATTATCACTTTAAAATGTTTTTATGTTATATTTCAGTTGTACTTCTCTTATAAAGTATGTCTAATTCCATTTATATATGATATATAATAAGGTATCAACATTATGTTAAATCTCAAAAAGCATTTTAGAATTTCAAAGTGTGTTGATCTTAATCGTCCATACCTTGGAAAGTTAGCCTTTTCAACGTGTTTTGATCTCACTCGCTTATATCTTGAAAAACTTCGTAGGATAATCACTCATCCCAATATTTTTTCATGTCAAGCACGTTTAATATCGAATATTTAAAGATATAAGCTCCAAAAAATAAAGTTGAATCTTTTTTTTTACAGATAAAAGATGATTCTTATTGATATAAACAGTCTCATCAAATCCTTTCAGCACAAACCTGTGAGATATTACAAATTGATTCTGTTCTCGTACAAGCAAATGATAAACTGTTAGCTCCATGTTCGATCAACCGGAATTCGGCGACTGGAGAATGTAATCAAGCCCTGCTTCAGAAACTCGGACTACTGCGGCCTTCGACATATCTAACCACCAAAGATCATTTGCTTCAAATACTCTGTTCTTCGGCCTTGGTTGACAGTACCTTTGCTCAAAGCACAGAACGGGTTCACTCTTCTCATCAATTTTTCTATGAGTTCAAATGAAAAACAGATTTTACTATTTGTATGATGTTTTGTTCTTGTTCAAAACATCATACAAAAGAGCAAAAGAGTAAGTTATGTTATCTTTATTTGGATGATTGCATCCTGTCAACAAAAGAGCATCTGTTTGTAGAACAATTTTTTGTGGGATGCAGTATTCAATTAATGCAAAATTGACCTGTTTCACAACAGCAAGTAAATTGTTGCGGGCTTTTTCCATTTGCTTAAAATAGTTTTTCAAATTTTTATTTATTTTTTCAAATCTTAAACTTGTGATGAGAAGTTGAGAACTACTTCTGTAATCGTGTATTTTGTGTTGCTAGTAGGAACATTTTTTTCGTAGTTAATTAGTTTTAGAAATTACGAGTAGTAGTATGTAGCTTCAATTATAATTAATTTTCATAAAAAAGCATTGTTTGATAGTCTGTAACTTACTATATTCCGACGACAATGATATTGATCATCCAAATCTATTTGGGAAAGCAGGAGTATGAAAATATTTTCTCCATTCGTCCCAATTTATATTTAACAATTTCAGTTTTTGAACTCCTTTCATCATGTGAAAATTATAACACTTTCATCCAAATTAGGAATTTAGGTATATGTTGAATTTGTATTGAACAATATTAAAATACGATTACTGTAAAATTTATGAATATACCATAACTGATTTTGATGTTATTCCTTATCAAATTATAAAAGCATGTAATTTTTATGCGACATCTAATTTTCATGGGATGAAAGAAGTATTACTGAACACATATTATGTGAAAACGTATTATGAGGAATATAATTTTCATCTTAACAATGCATGAAAATTTTGTCATAGAATTAAGATTAATATTTTTTAAAAATTTTATGAAAGATAATATATGATTGTTTCGCGATTTGAAACAAATCTTGCACATCCACAAATGTGCAAATCAAACAATTACATCTAATTTCATAATAATTTTTATGTAAAAAATGAACTTAAATCATTTCACAATATAAATCAAATTTCAAAATAACAGATATACAAGTCAAATAATTACATCTAATTTAGAAGGAATGGGGTATTATTATGACCAATACAGGATCCTGTGCTATTTAATTACTAATAGGGGAGGGTATATTCTCTTGAGTAAAAGGCATGTGAATCGTTCTTCTCATGAACCTCATCCATAACCGACGGTGCCGCGCACGTTACACAACCTCCCATCCAAACCCAAAACCCAATGGGCACCGCAAAATCAAGCCGACCCGAATTCCGTACTCGGATCCCAAAAATTTGGGTCCCACTTGTACTCCCATATCATTAACTGACCTCATCGGGGCCCACCTTTCCAATTTGTACACGTGTCAGAGATGTGAAGTGGCACGTGTCAGTGGTGACAGTTGAGTTAACAGACAAAGTAAGTGAGTGACGGCTGAGCTTATACTTAATTTCAAATAGGGTTGGTCACATGGATTGACCCATGTAACAAGAAAAATGGTAATTATATTTTTTTCATATATTTTTTTTTATATTTTTTTAATTGATGGATTTTGAGATTAAATTAATTCATCACATGGGATTTAGAGATGATTTTTATAAATGAATCAATTAAAAAAAATATCTGAAAAAAATGCATAAAAAATTATATTTAATATTTCCCACACAATATTCTATTCTAATTTTTGATTTAATGGAGCTCAAATTTGATCGATAACGTAAACAATGATGCTTTAGTCAATTTATTTGGCTCGTCATGCATGTTACTTATAAGACAATCAAACAATCATCATATGATTGGATTCAAAAAAAAAAAAAAAACACAATCATCATATGATTAGAATATAGAGCTTCTTAACTCTGCAGGATAATATAAATACAAATACGTCCCATAAATAAAATATTCTTTTTATCTCATGAAAATTACAATACTTCTTTTATTCGGATTTTTCATAAAATTTTCGATATTTCCTAATTTAATGAGGAATAACATCAAATCAGGTACAATACATCCAAGTAACTAATCTCACAGTTGTTACAATAAATTATATTTTTAATATTATTTCATATAAATTCAACACACATAATTCTCAATTGAATCAAAGTGTTATAATTTTTGCGGAATGAAGGGGATTGTTACAGTTTGAACATACTCTTATTTCTTTCGTACTGAATAAATAATGAAAGTTTGACATGTCATAATTATTGATGATTGTGTTGATTTTGATAGTTTTGACGATTTTATCTTTGTGAGTGTAAGAGAAAAAAATATGGATAGATGAAAAGAAAAAAAAAATGATGCAGAAATATTGATATAAAATATGGATATTTGAGATTTTTTTACACTAAATTATTACTCCTTTCGTTTCAAATAAATTATGATGATACGTACTTTGACGGGTTACGTTCTTTTTTTAATGATGTGAGAAAAACTTTAAAGTGGGTCAAGATTAAAGTTCAGAATTTAATCTATCATTTGTATCTCACAATAATTTTATAAAAAACGATGTTTAATTATACTAAATTAGACCTTGAAGTATGCATCACTGCAATTTATTTGGGAGAAGGGAGTACCATTTATAGAAGTGTTTTTATTTATGTGAAATATTTATTTTTTATATGTGTCATAATTTATACGGGATAGAGGAAGTATCATTATTCCTTCCATCCCATATACTACCTTGCAATATTTATTTTTGATACGTAAATTTAGATTTACATCCTTTTTTTCTCAACTTCAATTTTCAACTACACAAAACTCTTCACCTTCATTAATTCTTAACCACATAGAACTTTTCATATAACAAAATGATATAAAAAATTTAGGACAATCCAAATAAATAAAACAATATAAAATTTATAAGACGAAGAAAGTATTAGGGTAGGGGGTTGGTTTGATATCATGAGTGGATTATGTATGTTTAGTTATTATTTAATTGTGTTGGTCTCAATTAGGAAATAACTTTATCGTACAACAAAGTTTCAATATTTGAAGAGAAAATATTATTATTTAAATTCAAAAATTAGGTACGCTAAATTCTTCTTTTTTCTGTTTTTCTTTGAAGTTCATATCAATTGTTTGAATTTATTTAAAAAATAATAAAAAGGCATTCGGATTCGAATGATGTTTTATGACAAAATTTGAAGAAAAGGGATAAACTGTCTCTATCGTAAATTCTAAGGGGGATAATATGAAATTATAGATGTTTTAAGAGCATATCCAATGGTACAAGTCATTTTTACTAAAACAAATCTACATTTTGACCATGAATAATATTAATCAATTTGTCAAAAAAAGATAATTTTCCACTATAACAAATCAATGGATCGGATTTGGCCACAAAATTGTTTGAGAATGGTTTTTTTGTTGTGGTGATCCTATTGTGGGAATGTTGTTATGGGTTGTTAAAAAATAATATTTGTTATTTCCCTTGTCAAATTTGTCACACAATATGGCTAAAGGCAAAATTTGACATGAAATTTTTTGTACATTGGAGTGAAACATCTTGTATCATTTGCTATATTATAACTGTAATATCCGAGAAGTTATATTAATTAAATTTACATATAAACATAAAATTATACGTATAAATATAGGAGAATTATTGTTCATAAAATATCTTCGAAATGATTAAAAGTAACATTAATAAATATTCATCGATGCGAAAATAATTTATTAACGTAAGAACGTTAATTGAAAAAGATAAGAGTTAGCGATAATGTAACGCTCGTCACGCAAATACAAATATTAACATTAGAACGTTAAATACAAGTAATGAAAATATAGAAATAATATAACATTCGTTATTATATTATAATTTGAATATACGAAGGTTAAACTTAAATAAAAAAGTGAGCTGATATGATGGGACAGTAATTCAATGGGAGATTATTTTATTATCGATAAAATTTATACATAAATTATGAAGAAACAACATTAATTTATTAGGATAATTTGAGAGATATATATCACTAAATATTACATAAAGGAATAAAATTATCCTTTAATTAAAAATATGTGGGATCCATATATTTAAAATTTTCAACACCCAACCCCCTTTTTCTTTCTTCTCCCGTCATTTCCCTCATCATCACCACTCACCACACTATCACTCTCACCCACTTCCTTCACTTCACTCTCACCATCACCGCCGCCTTGTCTCCCTCGCTCCTCCACCACCGCCATCCACCCCGCCACCTTCGTACCAGGTCACGGGGAGCAGTTGCGACATCCCCCACAGCCGCAACCCCCCCTCTCTCTCCTTCCTTCCTTTGCACGTCAACAACCTGACATCACCCCACCACCAAGCGTTAGCATATTTTCCGGCCACCACCCTCGACCACCGGAGCTCCTTTCCTCGTCGTAGAACACCCTTGAACAGTCGCAGCTCAAGCCGATCGTTCCCGCTTCTTTCCGTACCAAACTGAGCCCGGCCACCGCGTACCACCCTGTGCCACCACCGTCGTCACTAGGCAGCTGCCCATCGACCACTGTGCGTGACCTACCTGCCCGATAACAGCCATCGGAAACAGCCACGAGCTCTAACGGTGAGTGAAAACGGAACCCCTGTTAGATCTAATTTTGATATGGAAAACACGCGTGTACAGTACACACGCGTGTATAGTAACGCCGACCACTATTCATCCACCGGTCACTGTTCATCTCCATGTCTTTTCCGGCCATCACCCTCGATCACCGGAGCTCCTTTCCTCGCCGTAGAACACCCCTGAACAGTCGCAGCTCAAGCCGATCGTTCCCGCTTCTTTCCGTACAAAACTGAGCCTGGCCACCGCGTACCACCCTGTGACACCGCCGCCGCCACTAGGCAGCTGCCCATCGACCACTGTGCGTGACCTACCTGCCCGATAACAGCCATTGGAAACAGCCACGAGCTCCAACGGTGAGTGAAAACGGAACCCCTGTTGGATCTAATTTTGATATGGAAAACACGCGTGTACAGTACACACGCGTGTATAGTACCGCCGACCACTGTTCATCCACCGGTCACTGTTCATCTTCATGTTTTTTACAAAAATATGTTTAGTAAAGTTTGATTGATTCCTATAAATAGGTTAGGATTGTAAGCTTAGTAAGTAACTCATATTGAATAAGAAAAACAAAGAAAAAGGACGGATTTATCCCACCAAAGATCTGAGTCTCACCTACATTTGGTATCAGAGTAAGGCGGCGGTGTATACATATCCCGGTCGAGGAGATATCGACCGAGGACATACCTGCATGAGGTAGCCGCAGCCACCAGATCCAGCCGCGCCAGGACCTCTAGTGTGTAGCCCCGAACTTCCCCAGCCACCACATCGAGGCTATCAGCAACCTGCGATAACCACAGATCCAGCTGCCTCAAGCCGCAACGGAGTAGATCCATCCACGAGATTTTTTTTTTCTTTTTCGCAGCCGGCCGCACGGCCTGACCATCCCTGCAGCAACCAACTGCTGCCCCACAAAAGAAAAGAAAAGGTTAGATAGGAAAATGAGCTAGAGAGGTGGTTTGAAGTAAATCTTTGTGAGAAGAGGAGATTTGTGAGGAGTATAAGGCGAAGAGGAGGCAGAGTTATTCTTGGGGTGAAAAAAGAGGGGAGGCGGCCGCGGTGGAAAAAAAAAGGAGACTTTTATATAAACCCTAAGGCTTGGTCAAAGCTGTGGATTTGATCAACGCTTGGTGAAAATTAATAAAAAGTGGGTTTAAAGGGATTTGTTATAATAAAAAAATTATTGTTTTTTTCTGTAAAAAAACGGTTTGTTTTTGTTTTTTTTTTTTAAAAAAAATCCAAACAATGTCTATTGTTCCCCACAGATTTCAAAGGAAAGCGGTGGAGTGCCGTTCAATTTTCCGATGCTGAACTCCTCAATTATACGATTTGGGCAATTAAAATGGAGGCAATCCTAGATGCTCAGAAAGTATGGGAGGCGGTTGAACCAGCAAAGGAAGAGGAGGTTAGTCCAAGAAAGGACAAAAAGGCGCGTGCTTATATCCTCCAGGCTATCCCCGAAGATGTTCTTCTTCAGATTGCGAAGAAGAAGACGGCGAAGGAAATTTGATAGAGTAAAGAAGGCTTGGTTGCAGACATTAAAAAATGAATTTGATGCGCTGCGGATGAAGCAACCGGAGTCAATTGACGAGTTCGCCGGAAAACTCAGTGGCATGTCCAGCCGATTTTCCAGCCTTGGTGCAGATCTAGACGATGCTGCACTCATCAAGAAATTACTCGACTGTGTACCTGATAAGTACTTCACAATCGTTGCGGGAATCGAACAATTTTACGATCTTGAAACGATGCCGTTCGAGGAGGCCATAGGGCGGATGAAGGCGTTCGAGGAGAGAACACGACTCCGCGAGAACACCAGTAGTGGTGGGAGTCAACTCATGTTCAGCCGTAACGAACGACAGATACCCCAGAGGAACAGCACAGGGGATACTTCGTCATATGGTCAGGAATACGGATCCGACACCTCACACCGAGACAGAGGCGAGTGGCGTGAACGAGGTCGCGGAAGGAGCGATCGAAACGACGATTATACAGCGCGCCAGGAAGGTGCGGGAGGCACCGGCAGCAAAAGTCGTGATAAAAACCACATTAAATGTTTCAATTGTGGGAAGATGGGACACTATGCTTCGGAGTGCCGCAGCAAGCGACGGAAGTATGAGAGGTAGTACACAGGCGCTACTCCGGACGAGCTAGCGTTATTATTTTCCATGTCTCAGGAGGAGACAGAAACTAAGCAGCAAGACGCCATACAACCCAGAGAAGAAAGGGTGGTGAAGGTGTTTCACCATGGCGAGGAGAAAAAGACATCAACCAAGAATGTTTGGTACCTAGACAACGGTGTCAGCAATCATATGACTGGACGACGAGAAATGTTCCAAGAACTAGATGAAAAGATCACCAGGGAGGTGAAGCTTGGCGATGGTAATGTCGTTCAAGTCAAGGGTAAAGGAACGGTCGTGTTTCAGTGAAAGAATGGAGATTAGTATATCCTCCACGAGGTATATTATATTCCTAAACTTTGCACTAATATCATTAGTCTGGGACAAATGACAGAGAATGGAAACGAGGTGAATATGGTGGGAGATGCCATAAATGTGTATGACAACGACAAATTGCTGATGTTCGTGAAACGCATATCAAATCGCCTTTACAAGATTTGTTTGGAGTTAGCCAAACCAATCTGTCTCCTAGCAAGCTACGAGAAGCCGGAAGGTGTGGCAGGCGCAACAAAGCCAGCCGATGGTGCAGGTTGTTCGCCATCTACGGCAGGAGAGGCAAGTCCATCTACATCGACTTTGCGCATAGAAGTTTCGGGCGAAACCAACAGCGAGAGGAAATGATAGCCGTCACATCGAATCAAGAACTATCCTACATCCACAAGATAATATGGATCTGAAATATAAGACGCATGGTGCCTTCGAAAGAGGAAAATGGGTCATTGCTGAAGATGACATCTCTTGCAAAAGGAATGAGGTTAGAAACCTCATTGGAAGCAAGGGATCTGGCGGTGGTAAGAAGAAACCCGAGAGTAAATCGGAGAAGAAGGTCGATGAGGAAAAGAGCCATCTCTTCTGGAGTCATGTCAAGATTAGGGAGGAGTATGTTGGATCTAATCTTGATATGGAAAACATACGTGTACAGTACACACACGTTTACAGTAACGTCGATCACATCACCGACCACTGTTCATCCACCGGCCACTGTTCATCTCCACATTTTTGTACAAAAACGTGTTTAGCAAAGTTTGATTGATTCCTATAAATAGGTTAGGATTGTAAGCTTAGTAAGTAACTCAGATTGAATAAGAAAAACAAAGAAAAGGGATGGATTTGTCTCACCAAAGATCTGAGTCTCACCTACAACCCCACCATTTGACAATCCTAGTGTCCTTAACTAACGGTTTCTATATAGGTTATCCAACGACGTTTTGGCCACCAAGGAACTACCAGCGGCTGGGTGACTCCGGATGATCAACCACCAGCGGGCAGCAGCTTGGCAGCGAGGGTGACGGTGGTGTATCGAGTTAGTTCGTTCGATTTTTGTAACTCGGGTTCGATAACGTCGGGAGGGAACCTAACCCCTTTCCCGATCCCTTATGCATGATTAATATGTTATGGGGATACGTTTTGATGATTAAGGAGATCGGGGACGATGGGTAGTTGAAACGATATCGTTGAAAGAATGAGGAAATAATCACGTTACGTTAATCGTTAAGCCTATGGCGAAAAATATATGCAACTCGGCTTAGAAATGTATAAAAACGATTAATATTATTAAATGTCAATATGAGATGTATGTTGGGACGATCGAACGTTAACCGAGATAAATTAGAAATTTTTATGATTTATATCAAAAATAAACTCGTGCAATTTTGTACTTTTTGCATAATTATGTCGATTAAGACGATTTATAAAGATTAATGTTAAATAGTAAAATAATATCGGGGTTAAAGTTATGTTCATAAGAGCGATCGGATTATTATTGAGTCGTCTTATGCGATCGAGAAAAACGGAAAAATAATAATATATATTTTATGATATGAGTTGAGAAAACAATAAAAGAGATTTTAGATGATTAATGTTTTTTAGCTTTATTTTTTCAACTAAATATAGAGTTAATAGAATTAATTATTCAATTTTGATGTAATCCTGTTTATGATCCTAGTGGATGATATTTCTTTTTTTGTCTTGTCTTGTCTTGTCTGAGACTCTCAGCCGAATCCGAAGCACGAGTCGTTCCAGACCAGACAAAACGGTAAACCGTATACACAAACTCACACACACCCCCTAAAAGAAATAATCGAGGGAAGAAACCACAGGCAGGTATAGTTAGAGCATCATCCTCTTCCTTCACCTTCATCTCAATCTTTTCGTTCAATTTTTCTTGTGGTTGTTGAATAACAGGTGGGGGAAAAGATGTCGAATTCAGCTGAAGATGAGGTCTCTGTGGAGCTCCCAGCTCCTCCTGGCTGGAAGAAAAAGGTCTAATCTTGTTTCTTGATTTTGTTTTTCTGAGGGTCGATTCGGTTGATTTGTGGTTGAATTTGGTACTGGGTTTCGGTTCAATTTGGGTTTGGTGCTGGAATTTTGGTGAATTGTTCGATTTAGGGTTCTTGGTATTGCTTGATTTTTGTGGTTTGGTACTTGAATTTGGCTTAATTGTTCAAATTAGGGTGCTGGGAATTTGATAAATTTTGTTTGGTGGTGGTTGAATTTGGTTAATTGTTCGAATTGGGGTTTTGGGTCTTGCTTAGTACAGTATTTGGTTTGGTACAATAATTTTGGTCAATTGTTGAAAATAGGGTTTCATATTTTGCTAATTGTTGATATGTGGTATATATGATGGTGTGGTTTGGTCGAGTTTGTGCTTGTGTCTGAGCTAGGCTTTGTGGGTTCTTGTTGAAATTCTGTTTAATTTTGATGTTACTATTCGAGCTGTATGGATGCTTGCTTGCTTGAAATGCCTCACTGCTAATCTGGTAATGCTGCTCCAGTTCGCAGAAGTATCCCTCTTGATTTCGCTGTTGAGTTTTCCCCTTCGCTATGTTCTTCACTGCGTGCCCTGAATTGTGGTAAGAAACATAGAATGGTATCTGCTATTTCATATTCAGGTATATTAGTCTGTACAATTTCATATCATTTGTAGACCTTTACAACACGGTGGTTTGCGTCTTTTACTATCTGTAGTGTCTTTCTCTTGCTTGGTTGAGATGTGCTTCTTTTTGCAGTTGCATAATCCTCTCTTTAGCAGAGACTTGTGCAAGATATCATGATGTTTTATTAATTTTGTCTGGTTTTCTTGCGGCAATATCACTAGCGACCTTTAGCATGATAGCTTTGTTCATCTGCAGTTCATTCCGAAGAAAGCAGGAAGCCCTAGGAAGAGTGAGATCGTATTCATAGCACCAACCGGGGAAGAGATCACTGGCCGAAGACAGCTGGATCAGTACCTGAAATCTCACCCTGGTAGACCAGCATCGTCCAAATTTGACTGGGGTACTGGTGAGACTCCAAGAAGGTCAACACGAATCAGTGAGAAGGTCAAGCATACTCCGCCTAAAGAGATCGAGTCCCCTAAGAAGAAGCCACGGACATCATCAGGTTCCAGGAAGGGGGGTAGTAAGGCCGCAACTGAAGAGCCTAAGACCGAAGATGTTCCTATGGAGGAAGCCGAAAATGTTGAGAATGAGAAAGATAGCTCCAAGGCAGTCATTGATGAAGATGTCACCAAAGAAACCCAAGATGAGAAGAAAGAAACCGCTGGTGAAACAAATGGGATCCAGGTTGACGAGTCCGAGAAGACTGAGAAAGATGGCATTGCAGAAAGCAGCCAAGATGAGATAAAGGAAATCCCTATTGAGGCAGTCGAGGGTCAAGTTGAGGAGGCCAATGCTGTAGAAGACGCTAAGATGCCAAATGATGTTGAAGAAGGAAAGAAAGATGCAGAGCCAGAGGATACCCAAGTGACCAAGGATGAAAAAGGAGCTGAAGAAGGGAATGTGGAAGGTCCGAGCGACCAAGTCCCTGAGCAGACGGAGGTCGAATCAGAAAAACTAAATGATTTAGAGGTGGTGAAAGTTGACAATACTGCAGATCTGGATGCCGGTGAAGACAAGCAAAATGGAACTCCTGCAGGACAGGAACAAGAATCAAAACCAGAAGTGAGTGCTGATGCGAATAATGCTAAGTCTGAGAACAAAGCAGGCGAGGTGATTGAGAATGGCGGCAAGGCAGATGACGCCAAGGCTTGAATATCATTCCTCAACACTCCCTGTTCTCATGAATTGACACTAGTGTTGATTCTGAGGGTAGATCTTGATTGCCACACACAGTTTAATGTAGGCAGAACTCAACAGTTCAGATTTGTATGTTTAACTTGTACTGTAACTCTGTTTAGTTTGTACACAGTCGTATGTTAATCCATCTATGTCGATCGATGTTTAGTTCCTTGTTGGATAATGTAGCATTGAGAGCACACCCTTGTTAACTTTCTAGTTACTGTAATCAGGTTCCATGTTGTAACACAGATGCACCGTCTTTTGTAACCCGAATCAATGGTGTCATTTACTAATCATATGGTGAATTTTGTTCTTCTCGATCTTTTCGAGCATTGTCTGTTGCCATGCCTGCGTTTGATTTTGGTGAAATGTGATCTGTTGGACGCCTTCCAAATAATCAGCCTTTGAATATTTTACATGTCAACAGAGACTAAGTCCATGGATTGCGCGTATTGATCTGGTCTTTCTCTAGAATGGATGGCATGGTTTCTGTGTGAAATGCCATGGTTGTTTCCATTGCAATGAAAGCCGGTCTTCCTTGAACGTTGGTCATCACCTGATTTTTTTGTTTGAAAAATTTGCACATCCACATTGTTTATAGTTGAAGTACTAACTTACCAAAAATCTAAAGATTGGTGGACATTAAACCTATGAGGTTGCGACTCAAAATCTATGGACAGTAAGTGAACCAACATGGGAATCCAAACAACCTTTCCTCCCCTCTATTTCGATATTGTATCAAGGAATCAACTCTATCTATGGTGAATCATTAATGGCCCATTATGCATCTCAAGTTCTTAACAATCACATGATGTAGAATAGGCTAACCTTCTCACGACGTTTTATCTCTGCATAAAGTTCATGTCGCAGTTAAACCTGCCCGCACAGTGGTTAGCATGCACGTCCGATCCTGCAAGGATATTCCTTTTTTCAGCACAAAGACTTATTGTGTAACGAAAATGGAGTTGTGAGCATCTAGAACTAGGTGGAGTAAGACCGGTGCATGGAGTCGTAGCAAAACATACTTCTTCAAACGCGTTCAGAATGCTCAAAAACAAAGTGAAAAGCCTCGAGAAGAAGACCATTCAAATATTAAACCAAGTCCAAGATGGATGAATTTGGTGATCAGGCATGAGACCAGAACAAGCTCCTACTATAACAATATTGAAATGCAAAATGACCATGAAATTTCATTGCATCTTAGACTGCCTCTCTATATTGTTCATGTATAAATACTACAACAATCTCAAACATACAAATCACCAAAGCAAAACATAGCAAAGGATCCAAGAAAGGGGCGACCAAGAAGTTCGAGAACACAAGGACTAACTCATTTGATATCAAGCAAGATAAGCAGCTTTACAAAAATGGCAGGGAAATACAGTACGATCAGAGCCAATGGGATCTTTGTTCTTGTTTGTTTGGCCGTCGTCCAGCTATGCAGTGCTCAAACTGTACATGTAGTCGGTGGTAGCACCGGATGGGGCATTCCATCTTCGAGCTCCTTCTACTCCACTTGGGCTGCCTCTCAAACCTTCCGAGTTGGCGATGTTTTAGGTATCACTTCATAGCCGCTGTTTAGCTGTATCAGTAACTTTTATGCTAGAAAGCAGCAAGCAAGACCATTATTGCTAATTCTACTTTTGATAATCTGCAGAGTTTAACTTTACGACCGGATTCCACTCAGTGGCAACCGTTACCAAGTCCGCTTACGACACCTGCAATGTCACCAGCCCGTTGGCCCTCAGCACCACTGGCCCCGTTAACATTACGGTCGAGTCCGGCACCCAGTACTTCTTCTGCACTTACCCTGGCCACTGCGATAAAGGCCAAAAGTTCACCGTCTCTGCCTCTGCATCTTCCCCTGCTCCAGTCGTAGCCCCAGCACCCAGCCCACGGGCCACTGCTCCATCTCCAACCCCACGCGCCCATGCTCCTGCACCAAGCAAACATACCGCTGCTCCAGCACCCGCAACTGTCTCAAAGTCACCAAAGAAGGCTCCAGCAGCTTCTCCATCGAGCAACCCTGCTGTTTCGCCAACACCTTCCAGCACGGCAGATTCCACACCACCGCCACCAACTGTAGCTTCATCTACTGCTGGAGGGTCTGGTGGAGCCACTCCTTCCCCCACGACACCGCCCAGCTCTGCTCCTCCTGCAGCAGCTGCTGGAGTGCTCGTCAGCCTAGTTTCTGTCGCAGTGGCTCTTCTGTACTAGGCCATTCAGTTACTCTATAACTCACCTGCGATTCTTTTTTCTGCTTCGTCGTGTTTTATGTATTCATATTGTTTTGGATACTGGAAATAAGAATTGATATGTCAATAACAAAACGGTTCGTTATGTACCACTGCCACTTCAGGTGATATGAAACCAACATCATTGTCGAACTCAGATCGCTTTTGATCCATAGGAGGAAGTCTACACTCTTCAAATTGAAGTTAACATATAGAGGGAATATCTGAAAGACAAAAGATAACAGGCTCCCACATTATCACAGTTAACAGACTCCCGTCGGCTACCTGGAGCAAAATCAAGAGGGAGGCAAAACCAGTGAATGCAGCCTTTGCGGAAGAGCCAGCAGCTAGGCTTCAACGAACACAAAATGATCCTCAAATCGTGTCTAACTTGTCCTTTGACGATACAAATTAGCACTCAACCCACCAGAGGCAATTGTCCGTCACCCACCGACATAATTCTAGATCAGTAGCCTTTACAGATAGATGTCCATGCTACAGAAACCAGATTCTACTACAAACAATATAACATTGCAAGTACATACAGGGCCATGCTGAACTACAAGATTAAGCAACAGACAAACATACAATTTCCAGATGACTACAAACAAGCTACACTATACGATTCATTCACCTTGAATCCAAGATACATAAATTAAATAAAGAAATAGGTTAGTAATCAAGACCAGGAGAACAAAGGAAGCATCCTCCATCATCCTTGCTCCAGAAATTCATCTCAATACACTTTACAGCGAGACCATAACCTCGTCAAAGAACCCAGTTCCAGATTAAATAGCTTTCATTTCTTCACAGCCTTCGACAGATGCAGCAGAATGTGTGGCATAGATCATCAAGATTTCCAGCCACCATCTTCTTGCGAGCATACAGAATCTTAATGCTGAAGCTTCACCTTGGTTTTCTTGGAGAATAAGGTAATCTACAGAATCTTCTTGCAGTGGAGAACCGGAAAAGTCATCTTTGGGGCTGATCTGAGCCAGAAGCTGATGCTGCAGTGCTAGTTCCAGCGCCATTTTCAGCTGGAGGAGCTGTTCCCCATTGCCCATCTGATTCAAGCGGCGGCTCAAGAACACATACCCCACCGTCGGTAAGTCCTAATGCAAACTGACTTGGTTCTGATGGGTGAGCCGCTATGACTAGTGGGCACACTCTCGTACTGCCCAAAAAAAAAAAACACAGATTGATCCTTAGGAACAGAAGAACACCCCGTGCCCACAGAGTTTAAAAATTGCTATGGTGGAAAGATGCATCCAAAGTTCAAATTTGAGATATCAGGATAATACTCTCCAAATATCATTCTATTATTACATTGAGATTGTGGCAATGTGGTCTAGCCTGCATGGATATATTGAACTTCGCTATGAGTATCAGTTGCTCTCTATATTTCTTAGAGATGTTGAGCAATAGAACACACCTGGGGTTAGGAGGCAGGTAGGCAGAAGGGCTGATGCGGCATCTCAGTCTGAGATTTGATGCGGTGAGGACACTTACACTCCCATCTTCGAAGCTCACATATATCACCTGGCTGTCGCATGAGTATGTGGCGTGCGTAATTGGACCTCTTTCTTGTGGAATCCACTGCAGATACACAAACAAATCTAGGCATCAGTTATGGGATCCTCCAGCAAAATAATGATTCACCAACAATGCACATGTTAAAGTCGAGCTACAAGCAGGAAAATGTAGTTTATTTTTATTAGTATAATTTTCTTATTTTTTTTAAGCTTGAACAACAGCAAGTTATGTTAACACGTACCTGTTTAAGACACTCAAGTTTAGGTGCTTCATAGATCGCAATCTGGGTCTCGTGAACAGCCAATAGATGTATCTGATCTTGATGGAATTGAACACGTGTATCGGCAAGAGGATTCACAGCTCGGCCACTTGGAATTTGCAAATATTTGGAAGACAATTTCTCCCATCCATCCATGCTCCAGACACACAACTGCAAAAGAAAAAAATGAACAGAAGAATTTGGCAGATGTTCCATGGACCAGGTTTGAATGTTAATATATCTTTCAGTTGGTTCCTTTTTGGTTTGGTGCCATGAAAAATATAGCTAGCTACCTGAGAATCAGCACCCGAAGATACAAGCACATTTAGAACATTAGAGAAAGCTAGGCCAGTAATTCTTTTCTGGTGGCCTTTAAGCTTGGTTTTGACCTGCAACCAAAATGCCAAACAAGTTTTTACAATGCCACACACGTTCTTGCTAATACAGAAGACTACTTGATCGTTTAATATTTCGGGAAAATACCTCGTCCACACGGACATTATATATTTGAATAGAAGAGTCTTCCATGCCAATAGCAATGATATTGTTATCCTGTGGATGAAACGCCAAAAATGTGGCTGCAGGTGGCGGAGCCATGAACGTTGTCATTGTCTGCAGGTATTAAATCAAGACAAAATCAATATCTCAGAGAGGAGCACTTGTTCACCATATGAAGCGACATTGTGCTGCCACAGGAAAACTCAAAATTACTTGAAGCCAAGACCATCAAAACCATCTGATAGATATACAGCAGGCCACATAAATGATGTGTCGGATAAGAAAAAGTAAAACACTCAGACTCCATAGCACACTGATACTGCAGGATATTGCGAAAGCTTTATGCTCCTCCAGCACCATCTGAAGTAAAAGATACCAGACTGGGATATGTTTCAGAGAGAGAAGAGAAATA
Source organism: Drosera capensis (assembly GCA_001925005.1). NCBI lineage: Eukaryota > Viridiplantae > Streptophyta > Magnoliopsida > Caryophyllales > Droseraceae > Drosera > Drosera capensis. The sequence goes on from LIEC01010720.1 coordinate 48,952, forward strand.
ACAGTCATTTGAATTACCTTAAAAGTCATCATATTAAACAAGGAGATTTTTCCCCCTGAGGCTGACATCACATAGGAATCGTTCTTTGAAAGCGCGAAACATGATACCGCATCTTCTGGGTTTGTATCACTTAAATCATTTGTCATCAGTATCCCACTTGAGGGTTGCCATAGTTGTGGCATTACACTAGCATTTGCCTAAAAGAACAGAAGGAAATGTAAATCTCATATACTAGAAATTTCAGAGGCTGAGTAAAGATAGACTGCAAAGAGAGAGAGTTCTCAAGACCTTGCCAGTCAAGTTCCTGTCATTTCTTTGCCATTTCCACAGCTTGTGTACAGCATTGGATGCCAAGGCTAATATGGCAAGCCCAGAATTTGTGTATATCAACCTCGACACCTAACCGATAAACACAAGGGCTTTCAGCCAATGCAAATAATTGAATCAACTCAAATCCATATCAGGACAATGTCCAGTCAGATGTCCTCCATGGTAATGCTTTCTTAAAGAAAAAATAATTCAAAATGACAAGTCCATTAAGCAATAAGTTTATCAGCGCAGGTTAATCTGAGATACTTATTCCACCCCCGGGCAACAATAACTTTATATAATGCCATTGACCCATACAGGGTGGAGAATTGTTCAAGTCCATCAGTTCACGTAGATAAATTTTTGATGTAGGCAAGAAGCAATGGGAAAAAAATTTAATACAGAAGTTAAAGGAGCTGCAGAGCTATGGTTTCCGGATTGAAAAGGTGCAAGTCATGGCTAACTTTTGGCTGAGACCAAACCATTCGAATGATTGAGTGAACATTCCATGATATCACTCATGCAAATGAACAAGGCAGCAAATGATTTCCCTATAGAAACATTCAATTTATTGCACCTTAATTTTTGTTTTGGTTTATTCATTTTATGTATCATTATCTTTCTTTTTCAACAATATAAGAGCCAAGTGTTGGAACTACAAACAATTGCGCATGTCTTTTTCAATACGTGCAATCGTATGTATTCACTAAGAATATAATTACTGGAAAAACGTGCCTCAGTGTATTAGACTCTTAGAAGGTTGAGAACAAAGGGTGAGAAACATGTTTATACCCTCATTGCAGAAATACTATCAGGAAGTCTTAATGAACGGCACTGTGATGCTTCAGTGATTTCAATCAGTTTCCAGACTTTTGACTTGTCCATTGATTCATCCATTCTTGGTTTGACATCCACCAAGCTTCTGTTGTCGGCACTCTGCACATATTCCGCAACAAAGAGCAGTTGACAGATGCGCTAGGAATTGATTCCATCTTTATTGCTTAACAAAGAACAGCAAAAGCAGTCATCTACAACATTGAAAATTCTCAACTTACCATCCCCAACATGGTAGGAACAGAAGTATTTCGGTCCACAATGCTTGCTGCAAGAGCTGCACTTCCGGGAGGGAATGCATTCATTGCCGGAGGCTGTACAAGGAATGTGTGGAAGAAGCACGTCAAGCACCAAATAAGGATCAGCACAAGCACAGAACCTGCCTAGGAAACTTAAATTCACCTTCACACCAGCAGTTGAAGCAACTCTAGAAGCATCAAATGGCCGATTCTCAGCA